>JAQFZA010000178.1:0-43233 GCA_034695115.1 Desoria olivacea
TTTGTAATTTCAAGATTTTTCAACATTCTTCTAACACTAATTGAGTTTCATATTATAAATTTAGTAAATATGTATTGTTTTTGTTTGCAAGGGCCGATGGCCAAAAAGCAATAAAACCATTGATTGATTGATTGATTGATTGATTGATTGATTGAGTCGTTTCATACTATACAACAATTTTGTAAGGGATTGCAAGTTCTGTTACGGTTACGTACAGTTTTGAATGTTTAGTAAACTTTGACTTTGTATAAATCACCTAAATTGAATAGAAATGAAAATATGGAATTGTTTAGAATTATAAAACGATAATGAAATTCTGGATTTCAAGCCAAAGAATTATCTAATCCGGTAGTAAATTTTGTCCTGACTAATAATTTTGGAAAAGTTGAGTGCATAATCTTGAGAACATCCTTAGTCAAAAGTAAGACAAATGCTGAGCACACATGGATGGAAATCTAATATAATTTACTCTGCCTTATATTACAAACAACTTAACTACCAGGTTGTAAGTATAAGCAATGTCCATTATATACTGAAAGAGAAGTTTAATTACGAATGTTTGCTGTAGGGGAAAATTGGAAAAAAGTTCTCAGAAACTGGGTGAGTCGAGCCATTGCTTGGGCTGTATGTACCGACGTACCAAATGCAGAATAATTTGAAGAATCCAACTGACAGAAGGGTAATAGGTTGCCAATCAAGATGTCAAAACCTTTTCTTTGGTTTTCCAATCTAGATGAAAGGGATAGAAAAAGGAGTCTTACTCAAATAAACAAAATGATGAAAATAGAGCTCTCTTCCTCTCTATGCAACCTCTTTTTCGACAGGTTCTATGAATTCCAAATTGCTTTTGTACTCTTTCTGATCCAACCTCTTTCGTTCAGACTACTTCAGTTTATGTCTAAGTAACTCGCTAGTCAGATTTTTCGGCCTCAGAATTATAAATTCGAAATCCGGCACAGGAAAGGTACATTACGAGTGTACATGATACAACAAGTAGACTGGGAAGATTTCTTCCAATACTTCGAGTAGACTGTAGGCTCAACTATTTCTGTCCAAGAGAACCCATAAAGCTTACAGTCAATTGATCTAACTGACAAGAAGTCCTTGTGAAGTTATACACAGTTTAACTATGTTTTAAAAGTATCACATGCAGTTAGTTGAAAGTAGATCAAACGTACTTGTGTTTTCTTTGAATTCTCGTTCAGTTGATATTTCTGAAAGAACAGTGCTGTCCTGTCAGTAAAGCCGAAATAGAGTTTGTCAATTCCGTTATGTCAACGGTATTATACGCTATCTTATCTTCCATGCCCTTTGATAAACAAAATGTGAAAGGTTTATACGGATGGCTTGAGGAGCTACGTACGAGGAATTGAATGAGAAAGGGTTTTATTATCAATCTGCATGTTTGCAAGTTCCAGGTGGATAGACAGTCCCTGAGAAACCAACGACTTCTGATAGGATTAACTTGACAGCGTCAGGAATCAAAAGAAAGTGTGCAGATTTCCAGCAGATCATCTACAGCCACCTAGCTGTGAACAGACTATAAAGGTATGTTCTTAGACGCTAGCCTGAAAAGTCATGATATGATTGTTGAAAAGAGAATCAAAAGCTCATCGGGAAAAGCTGGGACTGACTGACAGATTTGAGGGGCTTATAGAACTGGAGACAATCCAATGATCCGACATTCACATTACTATCGACTTGGCCACAGAAGGCTAGGTATAGAGACGAAGGTAGCTGGCTGTCAACAGTTGGAGTAAGAATTCTCGCATTTAAGATCTTGTGAAAGAGGACACCCTACTAATCACGTCTGTATAAAGTCACCAGTGAAATAATGTGATAACAAGTCAAAGGGAAATGGCTGCCTGGTTAAAATCAGAAAATGAAGGGACAGAAGATAAACAGTGCTCAAATTAAGACCGTGATTGGGAGTAATTACTATGTAATTGAACACAAGATGGTCGAAGGATTGTCCGATATTCAGGACACGTTCTTCATTAGTAACTGAATAGGAAACATCCATGGAATTTCGACATGACACCGTGACGTACCTTTTTGTTATAAAATCTTCTACTATAGATTGTACAGATGTTCCTGATTTTATAAGCTAAAAGGAAAGTGCTACTTTGCAAATAATGTAAAGGATCCTAACTAATCGCGACTGACTTCGGAAAATAGGAAGTAGATTTCTATCACTACATACGTACGCCGTCTGTAACCAATACCAATGTACAACCGCTGCCCCACCACATTAAGAAAATGATCTTCCCTGTTAGCTACCTGGTATATTTGTTTAATCCTCAACTTTCTTTCAATGAAATCGTTACATCCTGTAGACTTGCGTATTTACACACTTTACATATTTTATTTGCGAGTTAAAGTAAAGAATTGTTGTTCCTAAACTTTTCATAGGGTTTGCCCCCTCCAATTAAAAGGCTCTGGATCTAAATCTTGATAGAATGTTGATACTTTTAGCTCAATATAAGCCACAGACATTCTAAGCTACAAAGTGTATTTCATTTCATTGTATTTAATCCAGCTCCCGATGATTTAAAGTGGCCAATTGCTTAGTTGAATAAAATTAACTTTATTAATAAAAAGGCAGAGCTAGGCTACTCAGAAATTCAAATAGTTGTATGAAATCACGACCTTACAATTGGCCCACGTACATGATTAGTAGACAAGAAGTGACCTTGTAGGTACTAGACACATTATTCTGTAATAAGTATGTTTGTCACAAAACCATACCATTGTACCATATAGGGGTGGAAGAAATTGTCTACCTGGTTAAAATGTTCATGCTTTTCTTATCTGTGAACGGAGTTCTTTCCCTTAAACGGAAAGCCAAAGAGAGAACAAATACACATGCTATTCCGTATTAGATAAGAGGTAAGATTTTAGTCATTAAGAGTTTTGAACTTTGTCACATAACAGTGGCAGTGCCAGCTTGAATGCCTTTTAGACGTCGAATTAATAGAATAGTTTGTATTAAGGTGGATATGTTAAAATCCTAATGAGAGTGAGAGGGTGAAAGGATGTTGCTTGAGACTGTATGTTTACTCTCTGCACACACCGAGAGAGGAACTTTTGTTCAGGAGAACATTAAATTTTGAAAGGGTTATATCCCAAATCTAATCAGCAATAAAATAAGGGACTTTAATGGAATCCTGCTTGACCGTTTTACTCCCCTTCCGGGCCTTTCTCACTTCCTTCTTCTTTTTCCTTCACACTTTATGATGATAGATCAAGCACTTACTCTACCATATAAATTCTTTACTTTCGTTTACACCCTATATCCTCTATGCTACGGAGTTGTAGATTCCGGTGAACTGATCCCGACTTAAGGCCTGGGTGTCACATATCCCTAGGCTGATTTAGGTATTGTCTTCGACAACTCTAAACAATGCCTCTGGACTCCAGTGCAAAGTAGATTCGGATTCTGAAGGAATGATCGTAACTCTGTGTAGGATGCAGAATTACTATGTGCCAATGGATACGTTTTAAATTTTGGAATTAAACTTGCCTGCTCATTTAGAAGTATAAATGAAGCTTAGAGATGATCATTCTCTGTGTAAATCAATCCCACACTTGAATTTAATCAAGAATCAAGACAATAAATACACAAACTATCTTATTCTGATTTGAACCGTACTATGGAAGTCAGTAAACACAGAGGTTTTGAGGTCGTTAAGTCGTGGGAACGGGAAAAGAGAGAGGGGAAAGTGAGAGAGGAAAGAGTTCCATTTGGAACTTATAGTCTTTTCGAGGGAGTGTCTTATTTTGGCTCAAATAATTGATTGCAGGAGATGAAAAAAGGGCCCTGTTGAAAATAGGATGTGATAAGAAAGCTGGGAGAAAGTGAAAAAATGTCGAGTTAATGAGGTGAAGCTACGTGAGCACTTGGATTTACACCAGACCGTCAGCCATCGTCGTAATTCCATCCCAGAAGTTAGAAGAATGCAGTCTTATATCAACGTTAGATTGGATAGCTCTCATGCCAGAGCGGAATCATCAATGAAAATGAAAAGACGAGGTTTGTCCCGACTAAAACATCCCAATGATTCAATTAACGGTATGAGATATTCTGGTAATTTATTCTCTTATTGATTAGAAAAGGAGTTGTGATGATAACATTGACAATTAAACATGATGGCGTAGTTCTCCGAAGTTGTAACTTTAAAAGTTAAAAATAATTACAGCTGGTGCAATTGAAAATTAATAGGAACTCCAGCTCCGCACGAGAGGTTGAAGCATTGGTTCCGAAAAATCATCACGTTCCTTTTCAGTCAAGTCGGGGTTGGCTCTTTGCTTATGTGCTACACAATATTAGGTGCAACAATCTTTATAAGCCTCGAGTCCCCTGGTGACACTAGACTTGTACGTCAAGTGGAAAGCCTTCGGTCTGATGGTGTGTCTCAGCTCTGGAACGTCACTCAGCATTACAACGTCATTTACACTGACAAATGGCGACATGAAGTTGACTTCATTGTAAGAAATTTCCAGAAACATTTTGTTCAGCAAATCCAAAGGGGGTATACCGGAGATAAGGATGATCCATGGACATTCCCAAAAGCCCTAATGTACTCCCTAAGTGTGTACACAACGATTGGTATGTCGACAGAAATTCAATAAATTATTTTCACCTTTTTGGATTACATTATGGAATGTTGAAGGAAGATGTATCCTGTCATTTACTTAGAACTCTCCTTAGAACTCTCTGTAAGTCATGCTCTATAAATATATTTCTTTGTTGATATGCCTGCGAATCCCGTCTGCTGCAGTGACTTATTGGATCATTGTACCCTTTCTTTCTCTTCCTACAACAATTCAATTTGAAGTACATAACAGTTGATATTCAAAGGCTTCGAAATGAGAGAAGACGGCTTTAAGGGATACAGACTTATTGGGACTCAACGTATTTCGTTCCCTATTAGGGCAGTTATGCTAGATACATTCCCATTTCTTAAAGCCCTCCCTTCTTTCATCCCCGTCCCCTTCAACTTAAATTCAAGTCTGAAAACATTATTATTATTCCGTTCTGCCCATACAGTAATCCATAAACTGATCGAGTGTAACGACAGGGCCGCCTGATTATCGAATCCAACTTCTCCAAAATGATTTATATTACAGGCTATGGAAATCTGACACCTAGAACTGACTGGGGAAAGGCGATTACCTGTGTTTACGCACTATTTGGCATTCCTCTGCTTCTCTTGTACATGGCAAATATCGGAGATCTGCTGGCAACAAGTTTCCGCCAAGTCTACTTATCCTTGGACAGGTAGCTAGCCTTATCAAACAATTTTATTTCTGCGCCGTAAAAAAACCATTAAACAAAAAAATGTAGGTAGTTTTCTAAAGACTTAAGTAGTAGTAATATAAGGAGTTTTTTGCCGATAAAATGAATGTTTTTATTCTAAATCTGGGTGACCCGTGTCTTCGAAGTATGATATCCCACTTATAAAGAACGGAAGTTTTTGACTGCAAAAATTGTGAATGGTTGGTATGTTTGAAGAGAAATGTAGTAGGACCAGAGTCCAACAAAAATGCGACACTGTGCTTCAGAAATCTGATGCATTGGAAGTGGTCCAATTTTTTTCATCGGAGTGATGTAAGGAACGAGGAACGGAATTGCACATTTTTCATAGCTTCCTTCATCCTGTCCCAGTCGAAAACAACCCACTTATTCTCAACGACATTTTCTACTTTTCTGTATTAGTACACTAACAGACAGCATGCAAATCATTTGTTATTGTTCCATTCTCAGGAGGTATGACTTATCATGGAAATCATGTTTGACATTTTCTATTAGACTCTGAAATCTGGAATACTTTTACACGATTTCTGTAGGAGTATTCGACGTCATTTCTGTCAATATCGAATGGGTACTATCATAGAAAAATAATACTTCCGTGCATCGACACGATTCATAAAAAGCTTAGAAATCTGTACCGCTAAACAGCATCCCCTTCAACAAACGTTTGACATTTGGCAGTTGTATATGCATCTATTGGATACGTGTATGTGGGGACGATATAGTTTGTGGCGTACAACCTTGTGATAGTGCGACCTCATATTTGTAAGAAAAGTGGTCAGAAGTAAATTAGGTAGTGTGCGGTTGGTTGGATGTTCCAGGATGATTTTGTAATCTCTAGTGTAAAACTTATCTTCTTCGTAGATGCAAGGAGAGGATGGAGCGTTCTCGGCTGAAACGAAGAGAGAATTCCTCCGGAGGACCCGCAGTGGTAATTGATCATTACAAGGTTGGACGAGAGATGAACCAAGATTGGACCCTGATTAGACAGAGTCAAGAGGATCAGGTCTCCGAGGATAGTAATGGGTGGGAAACTAATGAGGTGACGATACCAATTTCAACCATCCTCGTTGTATTTTTCTGTTATATAGTTCTAGGATCGATATTTTTCTCGTGGTGGGAAAGCTGGGATTACATAGATGGATCGTATTTTTGTTTCGTCAGTCTTGTTACCATAGGCTTTGGTGACTTGGTACCAGGGCAAACCCTGGGCTCTGAAGACGAAGGAAATGCACAACGTGTTGACGGACAGCTCATTTTCTGCTCTGTTTACATTCTCTTTGGCATGGCCCTTATGGCTATGTGTTTTCATTTGACTCAAGAGCGTTTTTTTATTACAGCTAAGAAATTAGGCAGATCTCTTCATCTTGTTGAATAGAAACGAGTAAGGGATACTTTTACAATCAGATCTTCCCTTACTTGACAATTCTTGACACGAAACTCTCACTCAGCTACTTAAAATCCACGGTCAAAATTTGTTTGTGGGATACTGCCAGTAGTTATCAAATGAATCCTATAAACGAACGCTTATTCCCAAATAGGGGGTAACAGAACATTTCTACAACGACAATACATAGTTCCAATGAAAGCAAAGTTTAAGGACGGTTATCAAGTTTGTGTATTCGCTGCCTATCATGCTTCTTAGAGATTGCGTCCTATTTTCTCCCATCACACCTGAAGTTCGATATGGATGAAACTTTAAAGCTCCGAAATTTTGCAGTCTTGTATGGCAATAAAACACAAGATGAGGCACTAGGGAGACGAATCTGCCGTTGAGAAATAAAAGTAGACTTTAGTATACGATTGCGAGCTGGTTACTTAAAATAAGGAAGGTGTTGGTGTCAGAGAAGTGAGCAGTATGAACAAGTCTCTGGAGAAAACTCCCTTCATTTGAAAAGTTGGCAGCCGAAGTCAGAAACGAACGAAAAGAAGCTAAACAGAGACTCGTGCATGTGAAGAGATGAGTGAAGGACTTTCTTCGAATATCTCTCGTCGACCAAGATCCCTCAGAACGATAAAGTGCCTCTCCACATGCGATCTGTGAAGTCTGTGATACAAACTTTTTATGCGTGTTGAGAGGAATCCGATTTATTGACACGTATTTTCATCTCCGGCATCGTTTACTTGTAGTAAACCTAGGAACTTAATACTACAGCATTTGCTTATCTATGTATATGGTTACGAATGCGGTAAACTTGTAAAATGAATCGTCAAACAGCACGAGTTTGGGCTTGTGAGCCGATGACGAATTTGCTACAACGAGACATTTTAGCATATCTTGACGAATAAAGAGTTGTAAACTAGTTGTAAAGATCAAATCAAATCAAATCAACTGAATTAAAAAACAATGAAAATTATTCCGAAGTTCTGAATTGGGAAAAATTAGGAAACGCTAGAGTAGATGCATGACAAACAGTGTCAAGTCCATGAAACATATTTTGGGTTCTCATGCAAATAGATTTTTTTTCTTTCAAATAATCCGTAGGAAGATGACGGAACGCAATCGGCTGGAGTTCATAAGTCTTCTTTGATTGAACCTATGCTGCCTGCCTTCTACTTACTATAAAATAATATTTCGGATTTTGGAGAGATCCGCAGAGAAACATAAAATTCCTCTCAGGCCTCCTCCAAAAGGGAAGTTGGCTTAGCTCTCCTACTTGAGAAAATGCTTGTCGGATTGGGATGTAAATATGTGGCAGTGATGACATGTCTTTGGATCAGATGAGGGGGAAGTGGGTTTGTGGATTGGACTTGTGGTGGTTGGGATTTGGCATGATGGCTTCATAAGAGAAAACAGAGATTTCCCTTGGCCTGGCAGGAGATAAGGTTGAGGTGTAAATCGATTTGTCTTTTGCACGGCATGCAGATATTGATTGCTTTCACTTTCATTTCTATAGAGCAACTCGACCGAAAATTATGGCTTGTAGTAAATCCTGGAAATCTCGTCTGAAATTTCTCTACTTGTACAGATATTCATAGTACAAGCGATATATTATATGTGTTGCTTCCGGTGGTTTCCTTCTTCTTTCAGAGGAGCCAACTCCACCTCCTTCCTCTCTCCATGGGAATCCTAGTCCACATTATGCATACAGCCTTGTACATGTACTTGTACCCCACAGAAAGAAAGTCCCATCAACCGCTAACCTTTCACCCGGCGACGCATTCCCATTACTCTTGCCTAACCTATTATCTGAAATTGATATGGCGTGTCGAACAAATTCTTCCATCTTCCTTCCTTCGATTATGCATGGCTTTGTTGCTGCGACACTCTGGCGAAGACACGCTAAAATACATTAAACACACGTATGCCTTGAGCAGACACATTAGTCACTTGCATCCCACTTTTTTGAATCCTGGATGAGTGGTGTGGGAGGTTGAGGAGGACAAAATATATTACCTACTCTAGATGGAAGTAATAAGAAGAAGATGAAGCGGAGTCATTAGTCAAAATAATGAGAGTGAAGATGCAGCATGGAATCCACTAAGGAATTTCTATACACGAATAATGGTCTTTCAATCAAATTCTTTTCCTGGAACATAATTGGGAATTGGGGGCTCTTTGTATTCCTTGGGATGAAAAGTGGGTTGGGAAAAGATGCGTTTCTCCTATGTATAGGAAATTGCTAGTACATTCCGGCATATACCCTCCTTAGCCATAGGTAGGCTCAGTAAAGTCTCAAGTGTAGGGAGTCAGTTTGGTTTAAGAATCTTTCTCGTGTGAAGCAACGTGGAGAGAAGGAGAGACAACGAAGAAAGTGGAAGGTGATTAATTGTTATGAATCTGAGCGTGCTCCATTATAATACGAAGTGCACAATGTACACAACACATTTCTTCAGCTAATGAATGTTTTTCCCTGACAATCGGAAAGAAAGTCCGTTGTGACTATAAATTATACAACTCCTCAACCATGACACAAGATTTCCTCCCCTCCGCTTCCAACAAATATCTACAAACAGACTAACAAGCCTCCACACTCTTTATGTTCTGCTTAATGAAATAATGATACTCATCCTGAATGTATTTGCATAATACGAATATGATATAGTCGCTAAATTTCATAGTCGCAAACTGTTAGTCGCAAAATCATAAAGTCGCAAAATTACTAGAGGATCACGTTGTGTAATGAGCAAATTATGGGATGCATGTATCCACACACCTCATGTTAGTACACACAATGATTCCAAAAGTTCAATAACGTGTTTGGCTGACGACTGACTATACTTGAATTGAAATGACGCCAAGGCCGTAGCTTCTACAGATCAAAATGAAAATTATATATAGCTTTGAAATTTAAATTCTATTCATAAGTTAACAGAAGAGTACTCACTTTAATGACTACACGTGTACTCCCTTGTTCATCCTCGATGAGCACACAGTTCGATAAATGAATAAAGTACAGCAATGCATGATACACTTACATCACATACATGAGAGATTTCACTTAGGACAAAGTACAAATCTTAAAATAATGGAAACTCAGCCTGAAGGATGCCTCTCTGTTTCTCATCACAAAAGCATTTTGTCTCACAAGTCAACTGGATTTTGAGCCTTTCAAGCTTGGAGAAAGGCTTACAATTTGCAATCGACTTTATGCAAATGAAAGTACTCCACCAGTCTGCTCGCTGATGATGTAAGAAGACATGCGGGGAAAAAACATACGACAAAGAATCCAAATCTACACAACCTCTGACACTTGTTTATCAAGCATTCACATTGTCAATGACCCAGCTCCGTGTACTGACGGACAGAAGCTGACGCCTTAACTTAAATTCATGTTGAGGATGGCATTCTAAATACAAATCTTTAGGCAAGGAACGGAGTCTCCTCAATGTGAGGGTATTAAACGGAAACGCCGGAAATTAAATTCCTCCTGCTATGCTAAAGCCTTGAAAGTAATAAGTGCTATAAGAAAGTTGTCCATGATATAGTTAAGTAAAGCAACTGTGTCCCTATGGTACACATTTTGAGATGCCAAATGCTTTGTCTTGGGACTGGAGAAGGGACAATGCAATTTGGTTTGGTATGGAAGGACACCCCACATATTTCGTGAGTTACGAGGAGAATAGAACTTGGCAATATCTTGAGAATGGGCTCATCGTCATCATCATAAGGAGACGGAGAGGATGGAAGGACGGTTGAAGCCCTGTAGTTGTAAGTAGAATCAGAGGGACGTTGTTTTAAGTCGGGTGTTTTATTCTTGTAAGCCTATCATTTGAGGGGATTGTGTTATTTCAGGGACGACTCCTTTTACATACATATCGCACTGATTAGTTGTTACAAGCAATGATCCCACTTGGCTGTGGCAGAACCCCTCCCAAACAGAGGCCTTTCACCTTCTATAATTATCATTACTGTTGCTGTGATCCCTTTTCTCTTCCTCAACGTGGCAACTGAAACATGAGACAAGCAGTAGTGGAAGTGAATCCAACCTGCCGAAGTTGTGTACATGAAATGTGAGAATGGCGATTATATCCAGAGGCTAAAATTACCGGAATCCTCTTTGTGTGTCCTACACACAATGTACTTATGGGCGAATTTAGTCCGAACTGTAGATTTTATGGGAAAGCAGAAAGACTACAAGAGCTTTAATGGCTTTGAGTCCTCTCTGAATTTTGAACATCAGAAGGCTGCGGCTGTCACGATACTATTATTCGCCATGACGATGATCCGATGATCGTCTCCGTCTCCGTTCAACGACACGTTATGTTATGCGTCAGTATACAACCAGGCAGTATATATGATGGTTAGTAAAGCCTCTTATGGTACTTGATTTAATGTACAAACATCACACTCTAGGTTTCTTTGAAGATCCATAACTGATGTAAGTCCCGTCCCATCTCATCCTAGCTGTCCTATGAAAGATCCTATAGTATTTTAAATTTAAAGGCCTCTTTGTTTTAGACCTCGAAAATCTTGCCAAACTTTCTCCATTCTTTGCCAAATCTTAAATCATATACTTCTAAACTATATTGTTGGCAAGTCTGTTCCGTATGTCATATTTTACAATGAATCGGATGCTTTTGGTGGATTTTAAATTACCGTCTTCAGTACGCATTCAAAGTAAGTAGGAAGTATAATTACACTGTATTGTAAATTCAATACCAATTACGTTTACGAGAATGCACGTTAATGTTATTTGCTATTTGAAATGATGAGCAACTTATGCGTTGTTAACTCTTTAATTACCAACTAGCACCTTCAACCTAACTTATGGATCTGTCTTATATGGCCTGTCTTAATAAATAGACAATACAATAAGTTATTGATTGGGTTCAGATTGAAATGAACTTAGGGCATTTTACAAGAAGCTATTAATTTGGGTCACCATACAACAGAATCCATTCATTCGTCCTCCTCTCGTATACATGGTGGAAGTTTAATGGATCAGTGGAGCGGTAATAATAATAATATAATTAATAATATTTGAGTTACTAGACTCAAATACTAGAAGAACCGATGTATAAACAAATACTGATAATAATAAACCTAGATCTGTGAAATGACTACAGTATTTTGCCCTCAAGAAATTTACAAATTGTTGTTTCAATCCGTAAGCACAATGCTTTAGTTTTGCAAGTTGGATAACCTCTCTAAATCATTACTTCTAATATAATTTTGAGCGTTTATTTTTAGATACAGTCATAAATTAAACTACTTTCAAACTAAGCACTTTATTATAGGTTATGTACTCTAATGAAGACAAGGTTGACGATATTGGAAGATGATAAGAATATTGAATTCTCAACTAGGAAAAGGCAGGTCTCTATCATCCTGAGTTACCGGAAGATATACAATAATTATACTGAAATGGTAAAGAAGGGCTGATGTCATTATTGACGTACGTTTCTAGCTTAATTTTAAATTTGAAAAACTTTTCTAATTTCTAGGAAATTGAATACTTTACTTTACCTAGTAAGCTTTAGAAAATTGTAAGCCACAAGCTGTATTTAGCATATAATCAAATTGTTTACGTTGGAAATTATATTACAAGCACACAAGGCTACATGAAAAAACCTTGATAATTTAAACTTTTCTTTACCATTGAATCTATATTTATTTTCTGTTGTCTCGTTTCTGAGAAAAGGATAGTCATGTGGCTTCACCTTATTCCGTCGTTTTTAAATGTCGTATTATAGCTGACCATTCAACTTTATTTTGCTGTTTCTTCGAGTTGTTCATTGGCATTGAGCTTATGCTATGATAAATTGAATTTATCAACAGAAATCGTCAGTTTGGATTGAAACGCAAAGCGAATATCATCAAAACCTGCATAAACTGTTATCAATATGCATCCACTTCTATTAAACATTGGACTGTTTTTATTGATTCATATCTCAATGGTGGAAGGATTCATAACGAATCCTATCCTTCAAATTACACAGCATCACATCAACAGTTGGTCTAAACACGAAAACTGCTTGGTCCATTTAATAGCTGATGAGGGAACTTCAATATTAGAAAATTACTTTGACCATTCTCAAAGTCAAGATCATGGTGTAAATGTAATAAATTCTATTTCAACAAATTTTTCCTGGAAAATCTCATCTACTTCTTTTAATTTGAATGAGAATATCGTACATACATTCTATCAAACAAAACTTCAAGAACGCACGTGTACTATAGCAGTTGTTTTCATTGACAATCAGATGTCAAGTTTACGTCAGTATTCACAAGGCTTGTCAAACAAGTTGAAATTCATGCAGACGAATTCATTCCTGCATGAGACCCCAGAGTATATTTTATTAAGTTTTGCAAAAGAAATTCAAACTCAAACTTCTTTGAACAAAGATATTGAACTACTTGAGATGTACTTTTACTTCAGTTTAAGATTCATTCCTATCTGCTCAAAGTATTTGGTGTTACAATTCATAAAATCTCAGCCCCGGGTGAGTTACTATGATTTAAAAATATTGGTCCTTAATAATGTTCTATTTAATAATTCACCAATTGTGAATATCCGGAATGGGCCATTACAAGATGTTAATAACGTCGGCGATCGAGTGCCACATTTACAACTAATCGACCACGTTTGGTTAGAAATTCATAAAAACATGTCTGGAACATCCGTAGTTACAAAACGATCTCAACTACATCATTTCTTGATTGACGGAGAAAGCGGTGGTCCCACAAACTGCAATTTGGGCGAAGGTTTTCGAGGCGACATTCGTCTTTGCATTGTGCAAATACTTTCACTGTACTTACACTTTAACTTAACTGTTAATCACGAAGCATTGATCCCAAAAGCAGCTGTTGCTTTTCAAAAGTACAAAGAATTACAAGGGAATTTATTAATATCAAATGAACTTGACAACTGGCAAGTTTTTGCACTCTATCAAAGTCATCACAGTATGACCGGGCACAAGTTCGAATGGATTGTTCAAAGTTGGATGAAAGATCCTTTAAGTTTCATCTTAATTTTGGACAAAGAAACTCTAAAGCAATCAGCTCTACATCGACCTTATGACTTAATCACTTGGAGTCTTATTTTAACCTCTGTTCTCGTTGTAAGCTTTCTCTTAACCTTATCATTGTGGACTAATCCTAATCCAGCTGATACAGATGTCACCTCAGATGAGGCGACGTCAGAATCCAGACCTCTTGCGTCTATTGACGTGAAGTTAATTCTAACAAAAATGATCTTGATGGCTATTGGCCCAATATTCGAACAAAATCCAAGTGACATAACTGAAAGAAAGCACAAAATTTTATCTTTTAGAATGGCATTTGGTATATGGCTCTTGGCTTCAATAGTCATTAGCAACGCGTACACCGGAATTGTGATTTCATTTCTGTGCTCATCAGTCTTGCCGAACGGTTTACCAGAAAACTTACAACAACTAGCTGCAACGACTTATCCAATTTATTCATCCGATACTATTTACATACCACAAGAAAAGTTAAGTGTGCATTACACTGCAGCCTTGATCTACGAATATGTCGTTGCCTCTTCATTACATCAGTCCGAAGACAAGAAATATTACATGGATATATTAACCCGGACATTGTACATTCACAATATTACGCACGGGAAGTTGACATTTTTATATGAAAAAGATATTCCAATCCCCGCTTACTTAAATACAGCAAATCGTACGCAAGCAATTAAAAAGAATTTTGTTTTTATATCGACGAAAATAGGGGTTAAGAAAATGCTTGATATTTTGAGTTCAAATCCTAATGTACTTTTATGGAGACCCGAAGTAGATACTGAGAAAGTAGGGATTCAAACTGCATTTATTCTTCCGAGGAATTACTTCTCAGTTATTTTTAAAAGGTATTACGAGTTATTGCAAGAAGCTGGCTTTCCTATGGCCTGGAAAGAACAGGAGGAGCATCATCGATCCCGAATGCATAAGAATACGTATGCGTGTTGGAAAAATGATAACAGTTTTACCTGGGACGCAAATCATTATTGTGATACTCAAAATTTTGATAGTAGTGGAGGGCAAGCTTGGAGGAATTCAAATGTGGAGGATGACGAATTCAAGCCATTGCCTCTTGAAGTGCTAACTGTTACATTTCTACTCACCTTTATGGGACAGGGAATCGCTTTGATTGGATTTCTGGTAGAGAATTTGACTGCTCGATGTGGGATTTTAAAGCAGATTAGAAAAAGGTCAAACCGATGTCATAGTGGAACTTCCTGGGTCTTAAAACTTACAACTAATTGTAAGAAACCAGAAGGAGGTATGCGAATGCAAATTTGAGGTTTGCAATGCTAATTCCAATAATTGGTATACGCTTGTGTACATCTTTTCTCAGAAATAATTATATTATTTCCGAAAAAAAGTTGTACACCAGCGCATTTGATTGCATATGTTTTAAAAGACCCTATTGATATAACCAATGAACTATATTTTATACTTACATTTGTATCTTTTTATTCTAGAATTAACCTTCGGAAATGAGGCGGAAGCTTGTTTTTCCAAAAGAGAAAACACAATTTCATCATCAGTATATAAAATTGATGCCCAGTCAAAGAAAATAGAAGATCTGAAATACTCTGTAATGCCCGGTCTTGTTGAACCACAATTGTTGATGGCTGAATAAGCATAACTAATAGATTGCTCATTTGTTTTTGAACATTTCGAAATCTTCTAAATTTTCATAGAATTAATACAATTAATAAAAATCATCGCCACCAGGAAAAAAATAAATAGTATTCCTTTCTTATTTATTCGTTCATAATGAAATTTCTAGCGAAGTTTAAGACTCAACTAGATTTTGTAAAGATTTATATTGATATTTATTTAAGCCCCTTTATGACCTTAAGGTCCATGCGGGTACATTAACTACAAACCGGTGGCAATGCTAGTTACCCCTCCATGTATTAATATGGTATGCTTAACTAAAGCTAACGCTCTAAGAGTCTGCGGAGTGGGAGTGGAGTGAATGATCTCCTCTAGTATTCATATGGTCTTACTTTTTCAAACAGAAATTAGATATAAATAATATTGTATACAGCGAGTAGTGATGGCATAAGCACATCAGGAGCACACGGCATCCCAAATTAATGGTCATCCGGTGTAGAATAACAGTCAGGAATTCTTAAGCTCAAGTAAAGAGTAGAATTTAAGACTTAACTATTCTTACTTAATTTTAATTCATACTGACAATTAGAAAAATCCGAAATTGTCATGTTTTAAGGGAATTATAATTCTCAACGGAAAAGTTCACCGACTTTGACGGAATTTCTACAATTTCATCGATTTTTTTCATGGATACGTTCGATCCTATTATGTACATACAAATTCTTACCAATATTTGCTTTTTTTCCAACGCCATAGCACTCACTTACAATGTAATTATAATTTACCCCTTCTCTTTTAGTAATAAATATATAATAAAAAATCGGTCTATATTTAATTACCATCACATGTCTACGTTTGTCGTTTATCATTCTATAATCGTTGCTCCCCAAACTTTGGGTGTTCCAGGTACATCTTACTTAAGCCAGGAGTCAAGACTCAGGCCTGAGATTTCTGACTGGTATAAAAGTTTCGATACTTCTTTCTTTCTTAAGAGGCTCATATGTAAGTTGCTTCTGTTGTTAATATTTATTGTATTTCACATTCTTCCTTAATTTCTTTCCAAGATCATAAATTTCAAATTTTTCGGAACTCACGCCATTCTTTCAAGAGGTAGAGGACAAAATAGTTTAGGCAATAGGCATTAAAATAGTGGATAAAATAATATGCATTTCTTTTCGCTACTAAAACCTTGTCGTTGAAGAGCTATTAAAAGCTCCACATTGTCGAACTTTCCCCATCTTTTTCCCTCCCTATGGGGATCTTTTCTGCTTGAGACAGCTTGGAAAGCTGTTTACCTCCTTGGAGTTAGGTAGTTGCATAATTTTACAGTTATATACATTATATCATTAATAAAGAAGTGGTAACAAACAGTGGAAGCACTGCTTATCTATATATACGCAGCAGTAATTTATCATAAAGTTATCCAAGAAGACAGCTTTTATTAAGGACTTGCGAGTAGAAGCATACCATTTCCCATAAAACAAGAGGCACTTATTCATAAACATAATTGAAATATGGATACCATTTCCTAACTTATATTTTCAGGCTAACGGTCACCTCCATATCTAATTGGGTATTATCTGTCAAATCAAAGAGCAATGTATTAGATAAAGTCACAAGGGGGAGAGGAATGATTAGTGAGATGACTGAAGCGTAAAACGAGACAAACGACCAAGAATAGCATAATTATTAATACATTTAGATCAGTTAGTGTGTAACAATTTACCTTTTGGGCTATCGCTGAAGACATTTACATTGGTTTGTGAGAATATGATCAAACCATGTTTAAGCATCGAAAAGTCTGTTCAATCTTATCATTTTCAATGTAATCTTCTCGACAGTATTTTCGTATATTCGAAGCCATCTAATCTCTCCGACTCTCGACTTACTGGGCTCGACCTTATTCTGAGGATCGAACGAAGTTGTAGAAACGTAAGATTGAAGGGGATCGCAATTGTATAGAATTGGATTCTTAACTTAAAAATACATAACTTGCACAACAAGTTTGCGAATAGGAGGACATTCGTGAAGTTGCTTTTGCATAATCACACCTCATAAAATAACTTACTTGTAGAACGTGCATTGAATTGCACCTGCACTTTCACCACCCAAAGAATTACGAACCACTTTGATCATTATTTGTCTTTTCAAGTTTTCTTGAATGCATGGAATACAATCACATCGATACATGAAACTAGTCAGACTCGAGTACGTACCTTATGAATCCAATGGAGCCAAACCAGTAATGACCTGTATTCTTTTATTGACCCACACAATGCAGTAAACAATAAACTTCTGCAAACGATACAAGTGAAAGGCGGCTATGAAAACTCATCGTGCCAAAAATTAGAGGATACGTTAAGATATTCGATAGGCCTATTGTTAGAGTACAGCATTTGTATAGATTCAGACTGTTTGTGTGCTTTCATTAATTTAAACAGCACCACAACACAAAATTTCAAATCCACACATTAAAATAAACTTGGAGATACCACTATACAAACTATACAAAATTCATCAGGCTATGATACTTTAACACATACTTATATTAACGGGTTTAAGAATACAGTAGCTGAAGGCCGAACTGCTAGGACAAATAAGTTCACTGAATCCATTGTAAATCGTAACTACATGAGTTTTGGTTGTGAGACCGGAAAGCAGATACAGCGACGTCTTCTAAAAATTCCTGGAGCCAACTTTCCCTTACTTTCTTCATATGGATGTCTCATCCGAAACAGCCTTTGGACGCTATATCCGTTTTGTGAGGGCCCACACAAGGGTAAACGGCTTTCTCAAATCTTGACACCCTACCGTCATTGCCAGAATCGGGAATTTCCAGAATCTATTTCTGGATTACATTCAAATGTAGATTCATTATAATGTCGCGTTGTCGGCTATATATTATTACAGCCAAGGAGTTCACTACTTCCTTTCTTGTAAGAATTTCCCATTGTTAGTCAGACTTCTTCATGGCTTATGCATGCAAAAGTCTTTGGTCTGGGCTTTAAATTCGTCCCCTCCTAAAGCTCACTCTATATGGATATGCGTTTCTATGTGTTTGAGACTTCTTTATGGAATCACAGGAGCAAAGAAAACCTCGGAATGAAATTATGAATAGGTAACTAGCTTTATATTCACGAACGTCTGCCTCGTGTCTGTTTCCATTTCTTCCGTTTTAGTCAAGTACCTACCTGACCTACCTACATTTAGCGTTACTTGCATCTCAAGAGTATGTCTCTACCAGAGAGATTTTAAGCTTATTGAAGAACTACAAATACAAGAAAGTCATGGGAATTTTTTCCTTGCGTTCATCTTTATCAAGTTCCACGTTCCACCCAACTATCTTTTACTAAGTTGAAAATTGAAATGCAGCCGAGTGAAGCCTTGATTCTGTAATTAAATTAGCAATCTATCATTTATTCCTAGAATTCCTACTCCCTTCTCAGTTCAGCAAAAGGTACCGTTGCTGCAATAAACTT
This sequence comes from Desoria olivacea, assembly GCA_034695115.1. Lineage (NCBI taxonomy): Eukaryota > Metazoa > Arthropoda > Collembola > Entomobryomorpha > Isotomidae > Desoria > Desoria olivacea. The sequence goes on from JAQFZA010000178.1 coordinate 18,826, forward strand.
CCATAAAAGTGGGAGCAGGAACTTATAAAACTTGGAATAAGATTTTATAATTTGCACATGCTTTAGCCTTTCGAACTTGAAAGGACAGGTCAGAGTCTCGGAATTAGGAAAGTCAAATATAATAAAGAAGTTGTAAAGAAGAAGGCAAACAAGATCTAAAAATATATTGGAATAAAGGTTACAATTAAATAAGCGAGGGAAATTAATTCCATACTTGTGTTCTAAGCTATTTACAAGAGGGCTTAATTAGCCCATCCTCCATTCCTGAAATCGTTCTCCCTGACTTCCCCAGATTTCATAGCCCCTTACATGCTACTACATATTAATTCCTGGACTTGTGCTTTATGGATGTAACGTTGAACTACTTACTATGTATCCTTGCGGAGAAGGCAGCTAAAGACAAAGTATTGCTTTATTACCTCATCCAGAGATAAAACTTTTCCTTCTGATAATTTTGGAGGAAATTCATAACGAATGCACATATCCCTGCGGTTCTTCTACAATTATCTTGTACTTCTACAGAACAAGGACCAGCTAGCTTAGCTCTTAGCCAATTACAGTTTTTGTGACCTCATGAAAATATCCTTTACATTTAAATCTGCAATTGCAATGAAATGTTGCGTGCGTTGGCATGATCTTTAACTTGCTGGGAGGACCCTAGGGAACATTCTCATTATTCTTGATGAGCTTGACTCTCTCTTTCTCTCTCTCTCACTGGCTCCTTGCTTTAATATCTGATATACCTATTCTCATATACACACGGAGCATCACAGAAACTAATGACCATCAAAAATGCATTGCAAAACTCATTTTGAAACTAATTTAATTAAGAGACCTTGGAAATAATATTCCTGCTCTTCCTCTCATTTAAACTTCTTTTTACATCAGAGAAATGCACCGAAGAAACCTTATCCTTCTTCGTTAAAAGTTCAAACCGATTATGAAATTACCCATACCATGCCTTGTTGACTGCAAACCTCGACCGACACCAGACCTAGGCTTCTTATATTCTCCTGCTGAAGATTTATTCTCATGTACACTGCTATCTCATTAGCCCTGTTTTGAGAATTCAGTTTGTAAATTACTTTCCTCGCAATCATCAAGGGAATGGGATGGAGTTCTGGGCTTCTTCTTCAAGTTATTTAATGGAGGACACCAACCATATCATATCATACATTAGTTCAGATAAAGTTAAGATGTATAAGGAAAGGGAGGCCAAGTCTCATGCGGGCTCATGATGATGATATGTACAACTAATCCAATACCAATACGATACCAGACATGTTTTTTTCTCTGTAAGGAATGGAGGAGACGAAGCAAGCCGGTGAAAGTTTGGGGGAGTGCAAATGCTTATAAATCCATTGTGGCCATGTGAGGTTGAAATTCGCGATTTAGTTGAGGATCGGTCGAAGAGGCAGGGGTCTGGCAATAAACTTTTATCATTATCTACGGCTCGATTTTCCTAGAGATAAACGAGGGGAGAGGGGAAAGACGTTATAAAGGAAGCCCAGAGAGCATAATAATATTAGGTTGGGTAGGAAATAGCCGAAGCAAGCTGAGATATTATAAGAGCAGTCCAGGGTTTTTGGGAGACAGTCAGGATAATGTTGTTCCTTGTTCTCCTTTCTCTACACTCCCATCAAATCATCCAATCCAATAGAATTTGCAATGCTTGATATTTCCTAGTTCTCTACACTATAGTCCTACATCCTAGCAGCCCTTATTCATCTCCTTAAAACCCATGCCCTTACTAGCGAAATTTCGAACAAGGAAGCTCGTCTTCTCCACCGCCACCTACAATCTTGATATTCTTGATATTCCTGATACCATTCGAATGCTGTGAAAACAGGCGCCGATGCAGTAGACTGCATGGCTTGGCCACATGTCAAGCGCCAAGCCTACCGCCTTTAATACTGGGGAAAGCCACCGGAATCCAGCACCTTCTTCTACAGATATATCCCAGGCAGTCTCTGAACAGGAGTGAAAGTTTGGAGATGGGGATAACTGAAGCATTCTTATCATACGTATTAGTACTAGCTACACTATAGAGGAATGAGTGAACTGGGTATGTGTAGGAATCTGTATATGATATACTCTTTCTCTTGTAGATGCTCGCCCGACAAATGATACGATAAAAGTACATGTAGCAAATTTTAGGAATGAGGACTATGACTCGGACGTAATACTCCATGATGATTCAACACTGCATATTAGTACAGCTTCGGATCAGTATAAGTAGGGGAAGCGCGTCGTTTCTCGTCCATAAGGATTGAACTCTGTAATAGAAGCATGTACGTCATGCATAGGGATAGGGACTCCGTTCGTGGTGGTGGTAGTGGTGGGGGAATAAATGAAAGTGGAGGAAGTTATCCAGCATTTTTAATGTAATTCGGAATGAGAACGGGGTTGCTGTAGGGTAGGGACATGTATTTGGAAAATTACATGACCAATGTAACACCCAGAGATCAGGCTTTATCATCCTTATTGTACGTAACGTTCCAGCGAAGTCTTACTCCAGACTCCACAGACTGCTTAGAACTCAAACTCCAATAGTTTAGAGTTGGTTAGGATGTCGAGGATATTTTATACACGCGCTACTTCATACACATCAACATTTGCCTTGGCTGCTTCGTCTGGTAGGTTATTCGTATAGATTAGATACAACAGGGCTTGTAGCAGTTGTATGTTGTTGTACTTTCTATTAGGAAGTTAGCCCGGGTGTTGGTGGTGGAGAGGGCCTTGTATATTCCCAGGACACTCCGTCTGGGGTTTCCCCACAGCTTTTCTCCTGTCTTCATCAGTTCTTTCCCCTTTTTAGGTGAACTCGGAGAGGGCAGTAAGGTTTCCTGTCCTCCCTAAAAACGGTCCATTGGAGGTGGAAATGAAATAGAGAATATTCATTTACCGGCCCTGAGAGGATTCAGTATTTCCATCCACCTGTGTTATTCAATCTAATAAAATCTAATTACATACCGGAAGACCACAGTCAATCATAATCAGAGAAAGCGATTAGTAAGCATCAAACAACCCTGTGCTCTGCTCAACTCAACTCGACATAACTTTATCACCAGGCCTCTCCTTTGATCTACATTTACGTTGTGGTACATACTGGTATTCCAGGGCTCAGCATGAGTCATCATCCCATGTGCAAATTACTAGGCAAACACCTTAGCAGGATTGGTAGCGAGCAAAAGGAACTCATAATTCTTACAAACGAACTCCCGCATGGAGTCATTCTTGCTCTCTTCTTCCCTGGTACTGGTAAGTGAGCTAATATTAATAATAACCTGAGTTGAAACAAAAAGAAAAGTTCCTTTGTGAGCTCAAATTTTACGAACTTATCAGCATGTAACGGCTCACCTTATGATACCCTCTGTTCTTCTTCTTCAAACTTTTAATTAGTCCCTAATAAGATTCCTGCTTATATGAAGGCGGACAACAATAAAGAATCAAGAAGGCTTCGTGAGCCTGAGAATTCACGACACCAAATTCACTGCCTTTACCTTATTTGGCAGATTTCCCTCTTAAAGATAACTTATCCGTTGGAGTAAATGAACACAAATCTAATCCCTTGTAGACGTGCTATACATTTACGTATGTGCCATCATTAGACATTACTGGAAACATCCTTCCATATTTTTTCCTTGCTCCAGGTAAGCTAATGCTAGAGACGAATGAGAAGGAAAGCCAGCAGCAGCTTATTTCTACCAAGTTGACGGAGGTCCATAGGGAGATTAACAAAAAAGGGACCCCGTTTGAAGTGATCCAGATACCGTTGGATTTGGACGAACAGGCACCAGAAAATAAAAATAAAAGTCCCCACCATGAATCCCCTTTTTTGGCCATTTGGGGTGAAAATTCCAGGAAACTACAGGTTAGTATTTCACTCGATTTTGTTTTAGGAATATAAATGTAAGAGAAGTTATATATGGACGTAAACGGAATTAAGGACACATTGCCATAATCGACTAGTATTTAATGCCTAGTTGAAGTAGAATGTTAACCTTCCTACCTGTAGGTATCATCCTACATATTTAGAACTTACAACTCGCTCTTAGACTTCTTTAACAAAAAAAGGCAGTGAGGAAAACATTAAACGATAAAACCAATAAACATCAGCCTTACATCTGTTAACAGACTTAAAGTACGTATTACCTTAGTTGGCTTTGTTTTGAGTGTTGGTATAGTTCTTGTGTAAATATGGAAAAAAGTGACAGGGTCATATATTGTGAGGGTTAATTCTCCCTCCTGCCTGCTTCCACTTGCCTCTGTTGTAGGTGGATAGCCGTTTCTTTAATGTTTAATGTAAAGATGTATGGACTTGTTATTATGTTATCTCAAGTTCATTGCCAGACCTCTCTCGCCTTTTCTGCTGATATTACTCGGGTAAAGGAAACGGTTGATTATAAGTGTTTTCAAACATTTCTCTTCTCCCACCTCTCTGGAACCTTAATGCATTCTGTTAACTTAAAGTTAACGAGCTAAGTGTTTCTCCTGTATTATTTGTGTATGAAGCGTTCCTGAAAGACTTCCTCATTCTGCTTCCTTTCGTACATGACTATAACAATACCATCCTTCCTTCTGTCTCTACCTTACTTTGAGACTACCTATGTAAATACATACCCACACCACATTCCAGATTCTTATACATGCTAGAATTTCTGCTTTTAACTCCTTACAGACGCAGACAAGGTGGCATCAAAATATCCTGAACCACCCTGTAGTCGTTTTCTATATAAGGACCGCTGAGTAAGGGGACTCTGTTTCCGAACCATAAGGGGTTGCCGCTATAACCGCTTTAAATCAGAGACAGGGGTTGTTGAGGTCAATACTTATATGTAATGTAAGTTGTACTAATGAAGAAACAGGATAATTATTTAACTACCTAATTTAAGCTCAGACGACTGAGCAAATATTTGGATATTCTTAGAAACGGGCCTGAAGCTCAATCAAAGGAGGTAGTAAAGATGAGGATGAGGAAGATAATCTTTTTTCGTCTGTGGGATGCGTTAAGGCCCTCCCTCCTCCAAGCAAACATTTTACTTGCTTCATCCCTTTGCCCCTTGTACTCATTTTACTAGCGGAAACTAATACTGAATTAAGTGCTAAGTCCACATAAGACTTCGTGAAAAACCTCAAGCATCAAGACCAGAGCAAACTTTCCTAGTCGGAAATGCCATCCGGATTAGGCTTCTATTAATGATCCCTGAGTTTTAAAATTCTTGCTGACTTGCTCTACCAGTCCAAGTCCTGTGGATAAAAGTCTCAGAAGGTTCCAAGCACTAAGCCCTCCCGTTCAAGTACAATAAGTAGAGTATATAAGAAATACGGTAATCTCTTCTTATAACGGAGATTTTTATCTTCCACACTCTTCATAGGTTTTCAGTCTCCCTGCGAGGTATGTCTTCCTGTAGCTTTACCTCTGGCTGTCTTGAAATTCATTAGTCTGGCGAGACTAGAGTGTAAAATGCGTTGCATGCCCATTTTAAATTTTAAATCCCTACGCAAAGTTTCTTGCTTCATTTACTTTACAGAAATGCGTTCCTACACCGTATCATCGTCACATAAGGCCTTATTAAAGGGTGTACCTGGAGTTGCATGGGAGGAAGGGATTCGACATAAGTAAGGCACCGATGAATGCATGGAAAAAGCTGAACGAAGAGGAAACAGTTGATTTGACGTTTGATTGGAATTTGAAATTTTCCACGAGATGGTAGGAAACTTATTGACCTGAACTTCGTGTACAGGTTAGGATATTCAAGATGGAGAAATTTCCAGAAGGAAAGGTTAGGATTCTTATACTGTTGTACGGTTCGACATCGTACATGGACGGTTTTCTGAGTCTGCTCATCTTGAGTTATTTGAAGGGGGCATTTTGTTCCCCTGATCACAAGGGTGTATAAGATCTTATTACTGTATACGCAAGTTTCAAGTAAGATTCAGAATCCAGCCAAGCTCATTCATGGATGGGAATAAGGGGTGAGGATGATTTGATCATAGTGTAATAAAACTGATTGGTGTTGGGAGCTAGGAATATATCGATTTCATTTTGGAATATCATTAATGTAAACGGCGTCTCCACCTTAACCAAATAGGTTTGAAGTCACTATAGGACTGAAATGAGATCTTATACCCGATCCCCTTGTTTAATACCTTTCCCTACTTTTTCTTTGTCCAAGCTCATTTTCCATGCACGGTTTCACACTTGGCTGGAGAATAGCCCTCATTTAGATAGTTTAGATTGGAGGTTCTCTATACAGTACAAAGCCCCAACCTACGTAGTCCCTGACTTTCTCTGTATTACACGTTACTAGACGACTGGATGGGTTGGAATAGATACTACATGGAGATACCTGATAGCGCGTCATAACATAATAAGTTTCCTTAGATTCTTAGTCATGGTTTTATAAGGGAGGAGTAGTAGTCATGTCACGCTTGGGTAAAATTTCCATACTCGATTTACAAGGTAGAAATAAATTGGATGGTATTGTATCTCCTATTCGGTGATACTGTCAAAGAAAGCGAGAGTAGAAGTAGAAAGTATAGCTGACAACGAGGAAGGATGAGATTGAGACCGAATGAGAATGTAATAGGTTTGGGAAGAGACTGACATATTCGGCAAAGTAGGTGGGAATGTCAGGACAGTGGAATAGATTGGGACTGAAGATTTGTTTTTTCTTGATTGTATGCATGAGCAGGAATACCTAATCCGTAAGTACGGAGTCCAAAGTCCAAATCAAGTAATCCTGATGGATGGCACTTCCGGACATGTTATTAATTTCCAAGGGAAAGAAAAAGTCTTAGAAGATCCCAGAGGGGCTCAATTTCCTTGGAGATATCCCAAATGTTCTGAAATATTAGGCCATGGACATTTGATCACTTGCCCCACCGGCAGTCCGTCTTCCGGCACGGAGGCATTCCAGGTCAGAAAGGGATGTATCAAGGCGTTATACTTCGGGGCATATTGGGTAAGCTGCTTTGGCATTAATTTATTCGTCACTATGTCCCTATTATCTCCTCATTGGATTAAGAATTAAATCTGATAATGATAATATTAAATAATTAAAATATTCATTTCCTTTTCAACAGTGTCCTCCATGTCGCTCATTCTTAACGCTCTTAATTGACGTTTACAACAGGATCAACGCAGACAAGAAAAAGCTTGAAATTATATTCGTGAGCTCAGACAGGTATGTATGTATGGATACTATAGGCCTAGCTTTTTCAGAGGAGTTTGGCAGGAGAGACAGAAGTTTAGCTCATCATAACTTTGGCTTTTTGACAGTCAAACTTTGCCCTCCTAACCTAGGGAAAAGTTTCCTAGACTTGAAAAACGATCTGATCATGATGGAAAATCATAAAAATTTATTCTAGACCCTGTCATTTCCTATATTATAAAAACTAACTACTATGACTTTGTATACTTGTCACCTTAACCCTAAAAACCACGTTGAGGTTTTCCTAAGAGTCTTGTCGAAGCGGTTCGTCTTTTCCATTTCCCTCATTAGGAAATTCATGGGAAAGTTTTTTTTCCCTTCCGAGAATTCTTAACAGACGTGCCGACTTGAAATTTTAAGCTGACAGATGATTTTGCGTTTGAAAACCCTTATAATACAAGGGCAGAACCGCTTGGATCGAGTTTACTTTGATTCCTCGATTTTCTTTGATATTTCTGAAAAATATGGCCTCAATTAATTGGCCACACGTAAGCTATCTAGACGGATAAGACATGATGTGTTTGTACATCATGAGATATTGCTTACATTTTGCAGAGTCAGTGTAACTCTAATAGTAGGTAGGGCAAATCCAAATACTGACCGAGTTTTTTGGGGCTGATGGTCGGCCGTGCGGACGTGCCTAAACGTTCCCAAGGGACATGCCTGTCTGCGGAAATATTATATATTTGTATCGATTTTTGTATAAATATGTGTTTATAGAAGTAAGGAGTCGTTTGATCGCTTTCTCTCATCCATGCCATGGCTAGCAATCCCATATGAAGATGAAAAGCGCCGACAGGATCTCACGGACATTTACAACATCAAGGGAATCCCTTCAGTAATCATTATTGATCCACAAGACAACGTTATCACATTAGATGGTCGATGTGAGATAAATGAAGATATTGAAGCCGTTGTAAGTGGGCTATTTACACTCTGCCTGTCTAATGGACAGGACGTAGTCTATTTCTATCCTAACAAACAAGGCTTATTCTGTTGCTCTATCCAGACGCTTTGCAATCCCTTTAAAAACAATGACCTACTAACTACATGAGTGGTTTGATAAATACGTCTGCTTTTCAGGACTTTCCCTGGCACCCGAAACCAGTTGAGGAACTTCGCGATAAACACTCAACCATTCTGAACCACTCTTTGTGCCTCATCTACTTCTTAGGTGAGTAAAGGCAGTTTCGCATTATTCACCTCCTATGAAATACATTTCTGTGTATCCACCCTTTGAAAATAAATTAAACCCTGGGTTTCATAGTTGCTAATTTCCAACTCAAAGTCAGCCTTTGTATTTTGATAATGGCTCTGTTTGATTTATACTGTGAGAGAGAGAGCACGTCATGTCGCAAACGTGTTGACATAGCCAAGCCGACCCAGAGCACTGGATTTAGAAACCTTCTGCTAATTTTAATTTTCCTCTTCCAGGACAGGATGAAAGTGAATATGAAAAGGCTGAAGCAGTCCTCACACCAATTGCCATGAACATCATGGAATCCGATGTAGAAGAAGCCCTGGAGCTAAAGTTCTTCATAGCTGCCGATGTAAGCTATCCTGTGGCCTTCTTTCGTACAAAAAATAAGCTGCCTTGCTCATAGCCAGAAGTACATAGATCTTCTTCCAGCATATGAGGAGAGAAGGCGACGGGAAGCTTGATTGAATGAAATATTAAGCTAGATGAGCACATCTTCTCCCCTTCATTTATATTAATATCAGATGTGAAAGGCAGGAGTTGGAAGTAACGATACAGGAATTGCATGGATGCAGATCATGATGCATAATGTATTCTAGACGCATATGCTCATCTTGGAAATAATATTTCCTGCTTTCTCATCCTTCTTCTTCTATATACTTTCAGAGTGAGCTGTCAGAATCACTTCGGATCTTCATAGATTTGGACGAATCTTCCTCGCAGCTCGTAATCATGGATATACCGAATTCCCGTTATGTGGTTACCAGCAATACGGGAAAGATCCCGGATGGAAACTGTATTCGCGAAATCCTCCATAAATTCCAGACGTCACACAGCCAGCTTCAGTACCGATATATTCAGAGTCGGTTTATCTGATTGTGTTCCGTTAACAATGCAAACGTGTCTGCCGTTTCAAATCAGGATGTCCTCCATCAGTAGTCGTAGGGTGATATACGGAATAGTATCCATCAACCTATTTGATATATTTGGACAATAATTTAAATTGTTAAATTTCGTATTTCAAAGGTTACGAATTATCATACTAACATGTCGAGGACTAGAGTTAAAAATAAAAAGTCACGAATGCTAACCATTTTACGGTATTTATTTAAGACTGGTCTGTTGAACGTAATTACAATCTTAAATCCATTCTACAGCTTATCTATTGTACACACCACAAATTATAACTTTTAGTTTAACAAATATTTGTATCATGCTCATAAATAAAATATACAAACCACTGCAATACCTATTTAGATCATGCAGAACCTCTTTGAAATTTCCAAAATTTCAGTTACTATATAGACACATATGCTTAACATTTTCTTTCATTCCTTCATTAACTTTGGGAAATAGCTATCAATACATAATCCTTATACCGTTTGCAAGCTCAATAGCTTTTCACGGAGAGTCAAATTTCTTAAGACTAATGAGATAAAGTCAACAGCAATACAATATGAAAAAGATTATTAATAAGAAACAAGCTTCTTCATAACTGTATTGATTTCAAAAACTTCAAAAACATAACTAACAAAACAGGCAAGTACAATTAAACAAAACCCTACAATTACAATTACAAACAAGAAAGTACTTGCGAATACAAATAAACTATGCGCTTTGATGATACGATACTGATCACAGACCTAAATTATGTTCCTGGATTAATAATTCACTTTATACCAAGCAGGCTTCAAGATATTCCAGAAACTTCTGTCTTTCGTCATACTTCACGAGGACAATGTTGGGATCAAAAGCGTCTAGAAGTACTTTATCCGGCATATTCAGGGCCATCGCCTCAAATAGCTTTCCAAACAAGCTGAAATTAAAATTGCTTCAGTAAAAATGTTTGGACATATTGATACAAGTGAATCAGGCTTAGTAGATGGACTTACTTATCCGTTACTTCATTACTGAATGGACGAATTCCAACTACAGACCACCATTCGGTATCGAATGGGACTGTGAGAATTACAGGCATAAGTGTCCACCTTCGACTCCGGCAAGTAGCGATAACAGCTTGCTGAATGAACTGAGCCAGCATTATAAGGCTGCCGTTGCTTTTAAAGTAACTGACATCCGGGGCTCCCTAACATAGTTTAGGTATTAGAATATATAAGGTTTCGATGGCAGATTTGAATTCCATAAAAATACCTCTGATATATGGGCGTGCAAATACTCTCCTCGAGGTCCGATTGCATTTGTGTTAATCATTGCTTGAACCTGACGGTACATAGCTTCCATAAAAACTTTGGCTAGGGCCAGTCCTTTGTCGAGAGTCCCTCGTCTATTCCTGTAACAAGAAAGATGGTATTTCATGCTTTCAGCTATAGGACTATAAAAATACCAAAGCTACAGTTCTGTAGCTTTGGTATGTAAGAAGTGCATTGAATCAAACATTACTTTGAAAGACTCTCAAGTGCCGCCAAGAATCTATCAGTGTTAGAAAGATTTCGATCCGGATTTTCTAGGAGAGCTAAAGTTGCCAGTTGACTATCAAAGGCACTGTATTTCGCTCGATATCCAATTTCTGCGACGAACGAAGCGACGGTTATCATATCGAATTTGTATTTTTCCTTGATGCCGTCACTGTCGAAGGACTCTTTCATTGTTCTGCGGAGATTGAGATCCATGGATGTGAATTTCTGCTTGCATTGACTTAACGGTAACCTAAAGATAGTCAATTTCAATAAATAAGGAAGAGGTATTTCTGACGAGACATTATATTTAACGATTATTACCCTAACTCTCCAAGTAGCTCGTGAAATCGCTTTTCTCCCTTCAGAGACCAGGTTTTTAATGTCGCAGCAGAGTAAGGAGTCATTTTCATGCTATCATACAGATTCCAGTGCCGATACAAGAGGAAACATAATCTGAAAATAATATCAATAAAATGAAGATGACTTGCTTCGTAGCACAAATCAAAAATATTAATACCTAATTACTTACTCAGTTTCAAAAGCAACTTTCAAACAATCTCTAGGTGCATTTTGAGAGTGAGTTATCCTTGCAACGTGGGTACTCAGATCAGCCGCCTTAAGTGTGTAATCTCGACGGCCCATTTTATTCATGACATACGAGTCTGTCAAAGCTACAATGGCCCACCAGACAAACTGAGTATCATCCCTCGACATAGACCACGATAACTCCAAGGCGACCAATGCTGACTGCAAATAACAAGAATGTTAAGTAAGTATAGCGAATTTCTAACCTAAACGTCCTCAAAATTAACTATTTACTTACAGGTGCAGCATAAGAGCTGAATTGAGTGTACTTAAACAGAATGTCGTCCCGTCGCTGCTGCCACTCCGTTCTATCCGTTTTCTTACGTCTACTACTTAAGCCTCGTTTTCTCTTCCCACTACGAGCTAAACTGTTATCATCCATTTCTTCCTCCATTACATCTTCATCATTCTCTGAGCCCGTTAATTCATCCTCTTCAGAATTCGAATCCTCAGAATCGGACTACATTCCAAAATTGAGCCGAAATATAGGTGATTTATAATAAAGATTGTGAGTTGCAATTTTCTACCCGTATAAAAGGTACAGTGAAGTAAAAGAGAAGTAAAACTTACAGTGTGTGGAATAAAAACGTCGTCGAAGGCAGGGACATCAGTTTCTTTGTCTAGAGTTAGCAATCGTACCTGTAAAAAAGTCGTCACAAATTACCCAAAACATTCCACACGCTCAATAAATAATCAGAAAACAAAGGCTTGCCAGCCCTCACCTGATTCGTTTCATTGTAATAGTTAGCAATATGGATAGGTCGGTGACAATCCATTATATAGATTATTTTTTCCCTCGGATGGCCTAGCAGTTCCAGAATATCCACACCCGCTCCACAGTTGATCATTATGACGACTTGTGTCTGAAAATAAAATAGTTCACCAATTACTATGAATCAATACACGCACATCAACAGAAGCCGAATCCAACAAATCAAATCCTGAACGGTCAACTCACCGTCTGAGCACTTTCAGCAAATTTCGCTTTCAGTATCCCAAGTCCATCGACAACCAGAAGGGTATAGGAGATGGAGTCCACTTTAAACAACTCCAGCAAGATTTTGCAAGAACATACTGCATCCACATCCGCATTCACAACCACGAGGACCCTCTGAAACTCAGTAGAACAAATGCACTTTATAATGACAAGCATCCAATTACTTTCAACTTTCTCCAGCCTTTCCCTTTCCCATAAGCCAATCCTTCCTTTCCATACCACATACACTCTCCATCAACATATACATGAGAGTATAATACATGGACATACAATATACAATAATTATATAATGCATATATGTACATATAATTTTTTTTTTAAACAATCAAAACCCTTACCTTGTCCAACAGAGTTTCGTAAAATTCACGACGCAAATGTTCGATAATCATTTTACCCACACTCTCTCTTCTTATCCTTTAATCTTTCTTCAATCAATGTTCCAGTTCCACCAGCCTTGAATCTCTCTCCACTTTTCTTCCTCACAATGAAATGTCAAATCGAAAATGACGGAAATTCCTTTTGTCAGACCTTGTGAAGGGTTGGTGTTGGATTTTCAATTTTCACTCTTTGAAGGCCGGAAGTAAAATGTCCGTCCGTCGAAGGAATGCGTGGAGTGGGACTGGCACAGGAAAATCTTCTTAGGCTGGACTGGGAAGAAGCTGTCGACTTTAAGGGACGACGGAGGGAGACAAACGACTGAGCATCAACCAGCAACATTCACTGAAGTCAAGACACAAGAATGAAGAAGAGGGACATGTTAACTTTCTCTATTGAAGAGAGAATTAACAGAGCAGAGGGTGTTTGGCGGGACAGCTTCCCTCCACAATTCAAGAGACTTTCTCATCTTCACCCGGCCAGACGAATCAAAATTACGTAACATTTCGGGACACTTCGACAGTTCCAATCCAAAACTTGTTAGAGCCAAGTTTACTTCCAAGTTCCAAGTCAGCCAGCGCATCACAGGCCCATGTTGGGTCGTCCCTCTTCCATCATGTGACTCTGGCTTGAATGAATTTCAATTCCTATGTAGTAGGTTAGTATCATCTGCCCATCACGTAGAGTGAAAACGAAAAGGGTGTGTTACTTACTTTGTACTTTGTGCAGTCCGTACTTGTCTTCTCCCAAATTTCAGGAAAGTAATTCAATTTTGGCTACCGATTTCCAAAACAAGTTTTTCCAGAAATGGCATCTCAAACTCAAGGAATTCAACAGCTTTTAGCTGCGGAGAAGAAGGCGGCTGAGAAGGTGTCCGAAGCTCGGAAACGTAGGTTTTATTTTATCTATTATTAACAACAAACAATCTTTTTTTTTTGTCATCAAAAGTTTGAAGTATTGATTAACCTGAAATACGGATTGTAATTGAATTATGACAGAATTATGGCATAACTTCAAATCCGTATTTCATCTCAATAATCAAAAATGTAACTATGAACTATTTCAAATGTTGAGTATGTTATTGTTATCAGCAGGGTTTGAGATTAATGGGCGTAGGCCTACGAAATAATTGTTTTCTTAATTTGTAATTCCAAATTCATGACTGAGCTATTCGCTGTTGGTTACTTTTTTAATTGTGGATTGCATATTATGGTGAAGTTACGGATGTTGGTGTGAATATTGTAGAATGGATGGTTAAATGCTTTTGATTATTTGCAAATAGGGAAAGCCCGTCGGTTAAAGCAGGCTAAGGAAGAGGCTCAGCAGGAGATAGAAAAATATCGGCAAGATCGGGAAAAATCGTTCAAGGACTTTGAGGCCAAGGTATGACGAGACGACAGGGCAGGGTTAAGATTCTATATTTAAGTGCCAGTGGTGTTGAATCTAAGGGAGTTGAAGTAGATTAACTTGAAGCCTAGTGCAAGTTAATGTTTGATCTTATGGAGTAGAGAAATGTAAGTTTCTCATCCATACGTTTAACTTTGACTTCTAAGCACAGGCGTCAGGTTAATCTGCTGCAACTCTCTTTGATTAATGGGCACATTTTTATGTAATCTGTATAGCACTTCAATTATCATTTTAATAGGATTGAGTAGAAGAAACGATTGGGTCTTTAATATAATTTATTTTGTGTATCTAGCATATGGGATCGCGGGAAGATGTGGAGGCACGAATAAATGCGGATACAGTTCAGAAAATCGAAGGAATGAAACACCAAGTTGCTTCGAGTAAGGATAAGGTTAGTCTTACTCAATCATTCTGAAACATATGGGGGGTTTTGTTTTTGGGGTGTGGTTCATGAGATGAATGTAACATTTTATGAATTTCTACTAGGTTATCACCCGGCTGTTGGAATTCGTTTGTGACATCAAGCCCGAGCTTCATCAAAACTATCGGACTGATATGTAATCAAGTTCAATGCTTACTAATCGACTCGGACCCCCACCTCACATCACACTAAAGTTAAAGGATGAATATATATCTTGTGGAGTATAGGAAATCATTTAATTAGCTAGGAGGATGACTCTATTTCTTAATGGTGTGTCATGAAATTTTTCGTTTTCTATAAAAAATATCGTACAATAACAATAACAATCATACCCAAAAGGATTGATGTAGTCATGTAATGATCGTAAACGTTCCGATTGTCTATGTAATATAATTGCCTTACGTTCTTTTCATTGTTGGGCAGCCAGTGCTAAGTCAACTTCAGATCTGTCACGTTTAAGAATAAAAGTTGCCAGCTACATAAATTGTAATACCTAAATATCCGGTACATTTACAGTGGTGAATACGGTTAATTCATTAGTTTGCATTAGTTCTATATATAGTCACTGTGATGAGATTACTAATAGGTAATGTTAGAAACCAAAAACTCTTTCCATCATGTTCATCATCGTTGAATGATTTGATGTTGGTCAGAACGTAGTCAGTACAGCGTGTTTACGTGTGTAGTGTGTAATCTATGAGAAAATTAAACATTCCAAATAATGTGATTTATATAAGGTGTTTTGAATGGGTGGATTTATTTTCATTTTTGCGCGATTAGCACGATCCAGCAAAAAATGTAATATGTGTCTAGTATACATAGTGTCTTAATGTTCATTCAGGCCATTGAAATCCAATGTCTCAAAAAATACTTTTAAGGATTTCGATGTAGTACATTGACTTGACATACTAGTTTTGTTCTTGCAAAAATTGTCAAACCTTACATTTTTATCATTAGGTCATCGAACGTATCTCTCTGACGAATGTATTTCCATGAGGAACCTTCTACCATTATCTGAGAAAATTGCAAGAATAACATATTTAAAAATGACAGACTCTAGTAATTTTAAAGTTAATAAGTTGTAATACATCTTGTTAAATACCTCGGATGGACGTGGTCGCATATTGTAATTAGAAGACATGGAGGAACAATATGCCCCTACGTCCATTACCGCAAGATAATCTGAATTAGCCTGTAACATTACATCATGTCCAAGAAAGTCTGCTGTTTCACATATAGGTCCAACAACATCATATGTCTGCCACTGTAATATAAATTCCAGAGATCTCTTCATATTTTTTAAAGGAAAACGTAGAGATTGAAACTTTAATTAAGTATGTACCGGTTTTCCACTTTGTAAAGTTGTTGGGTATATTTGATGATATGACCCGTACAAACAAGGCCTTATGATTTCTGACATCGAGGCATCGACTACCATGTATCGTTTCTGCCCAGCCTGTTTTGAGCCCAGCACTTTGCAAACAATAATTCCAGTGTTTGCAACCTGTTGAATGAGCGAATAGAAATTGTCGGGTAAATATGTGCAATTTTAATAGAGTGATTAATGGCAACGAAGATGTTTGACGAACCAGAGAACGGCCAGGTTCGACGATTATATTGATATCTTTTGGTATCACACCGGAGATAACTTCCATGAAATTCGATATGTTTGGTGTATGCTGAATATTATTGATATCTGCAGATGCATCAATTTCCACTGAATCATTCGAAAACTGTCTAGATGAGAGACCTGCTTCGTCCATATTCTCTAGAAACAGATCGTCACCGCTTATAGCTTGATGATAATTTATTCCGATGCCTCCCCCGATGTTCAAGACCTCGAGGGTGTGCCCTTTCTTTTTAAGTTCAATGGCCATATTTGTCATAGTCTCTCCCATACAACGGTATACTTCAGGGTCATAAATACAACTTCCTAAGTGACAATGAATTCCATAGATCTTGATGTTCCCTTCATCTTCCAAAATCGCCAATACTTCGTCCAATTCTGCTTATCAAAGATCATTAAATCATTCATACAAATGAATAATCAATAGGAATTTTAATTATTAACTAATACTAACTGGCCCTGGAAATGATCTTTGTTCAGGTCGGATTTTAATAAATTATTAGTAAACAATGTATAAGATAGTTATATAATGTTTGGAGGGTTAACTAGTTAGCTTTTCAAGGATTGCAAACAAACCTGTCATGTCAAACCCAAATTTTGAGGCTTCAGCCGTGTTGACGTAAGGATGAACGGATGAATTAGTACTATGTACTGTGCCAGTAGGTCGGATTCTCAGTAACAGTTTCACTTTTCATGTAACAATAAATAGGATTATTACCCGCATTATTTTCGAAGTAATTAATAATTAGAAACTCTACAAATTTGTTGCTAAGAACTTATGCGTTTACGACTAGCGTACCTTCATGGTCGGGGAAATGCTTCCTGTGAATTTCTACAATCCTTTGACCATCAAAAATGGAATCTACATTTAGAATGACCCCTTGCTGGATTGCTAGTTTAATTTCCCATCTATGAGTTTAAATTGTATTTTTAGAATTAGATCTGGAATAATCATCAAGTACATCAAAGTCTTCAAAAACTGTTACTCTTGTTTTCCATTCCCATTTAGAATAATGTTTTTAGCATCAAATCCTGCTTTCAGCCCAGCAAGGATTTCATTCCCAGACACGGTCACCAACATTTCTACCCCATGCGTCCTTAAGGTTCGAAGAATTCCGTTATTCCCGTTCGCTTTTACTGCATACCTAATTTCGTACATTGGTTAAAAAATGTTGTTTATCATGATTGAAAAAAAAATTAATTTACCCTAAGAAGCCATTGATGCTAGATTTTTTCATAGCCTCGAGATAATTAATGACATTTCTCTTCAGAGCACTGGAGCTGTATACAAAGCATGGTGTGGATGGGACGTCAACATTTATTCTGAGAAAAAAAGCTAGATTTTTAATATTTTGAACAAGCTTATATCGAAAGTTACGTCTGTGTATCATATTAAGATACTTACAGTTGATCGTTGACTGAAAACGTCTGCGTCGTAATATCCAAGGAATTAAAAAGAGTTTCGATATTTAATTGCTCGCAGAACAACTGCCCATGTTCGAAATAAAACGGGGATGATGCCATGTCTTGTCTGTCCTGATTTATTGTATGAACAATCACGAGCGGATGGCAGTATCCAACTAAATTATTTTTCTCACTGCAAGAGGATGGTAATTCAAATTCAAACACAATCGTAAGTTGTTTTCCGTATATCACTGAAACTGAGCAGTAGAAAGCAGCAATTGTATGAAAATCCTTAATCCAATGAATACCAAGAATCGAGGGATACCTAAAAAACTGATTATCGGAACCTTGAATTGAAAAATGGTTGGAGCTCTTGTTCTATTTACATAACTAACTACAGGTCTACCAAATCCAACTGCCCATCGTTAACATGTATGCCTACCGTATTGATAAAACATACAATTTGGAAGTTCTGATGAGTTCTCAGGTTCTGATTTCTGACGTCCATGCCACAGATTGAAGACATTGTATAACAAGCTTTGCATTTGTGCTTATATAAAGCAGTAAGGTATATAATTATGATTTAATTCTTTTAATTTACGGAAAACTCGGAATACACGTTCCGTCCGATCATTTGTCCAACTTGGCTCAACTCCAGATTATAATTTCCAACCGTAAAATGTCTATAGGCACGGTAAATGTAGAATACTCGTCCGAAATCAAACATTATTTTAAACACGCACATCAACCACATTTTTATATATCTGTTGGTTTGACGGCTTGGTTCAGTGAATTTTAAATTAGGTTTTTAGGTGAATTTTAAATTTTAAATCCTTTACAATGTGCATTTGCATTTAAAATTTTAAAATTAAAAAACAGCAAAAACAACGTAAGCTCAGTTGGTATCGGATTTATTTGTTTTAAATTTTTTGGAATAATATATCCTAAATCAAACACCTAAAGTCAGGGTAAACATTTGTATAACCTTCAATCAATCACGAGTGGAGTCTTTGAAGATCTAGGCCAGTTAGGTAATCCAGCTCTCGAGATTAATGGCATTACAATTATGCAAGAGTAAAGCAACAACAAAATTTTAAAAAACATTTAAATTTAAATTAACTTTGACGTGCTGAGTTTTGTTCGATTGATTCGACAGTCATTAGATCTAGAGTATTTTTGCAAGCATAAAATATATTATGTGATATATCGGAATTAAAGGTTTCATGCACTACAGATATTTATCAACTGTTTTTACTATCCGCAACTGCATGTAGGTAGTGGTATCTGGATTGTGAAGGTCTTGGGTGAATGACTACATAATATGGTATCAGCATCTGAAATACTGAAAATAAAGCACCAATAGGATATATAATTACAAAAATAAATCTCTGGCAGAGATTTACCTTTAAGAATAAAATCAAATCATGGCCAATTCCAGCTTCAGAAATGAATATATATCTACACATTTATGGAAATGCTATTTATAAGAAGTATCGCCATGAATGAGAGACAGAACGAGCCCTGAATTGGTATTTATAGAAACGAACCCACCGTATTATTTTCTAGAGTCAAGTTAGTCCAGTTAGTGACATAAAAGTGTTAATTAGTAATAGCAGACACATAAAATGTTACAAGGGTTATATCCTTCATTATCAACCTTGGGCAGTAGTAGGTTGCTACGAAGGGTCAAACTCAATGCGGGGCAAATTAGAGGCCCTTACAGGGGCTGCTTGTCTCCCTTCTCTCATACTAACACTGCGTCGAGCCCTCCGAATTTTTTCATCTTCAACGATAGGTGCACTGAAGAGTTTCAGTCGGGTTTCAAGTATTTCTCGATTTCTTTCAGCATTTTTGAGTCGAGATGATCTCAATTCAACATCCATCTCTCCCCGAGCTCTCTCAAGTTCCCTGAGTTTCCCTTGAGCCTCTATAGAAATAAATGCATAGGTTATCAATATATTATAACTACTTGTCTGCACGTGAGAAAGATGATGGCAGAGAGCATGGTGGTTAGGAGTTAGTTAAGGGATCATCCTGGTCGTCCTTGCCTTCAAGTTGGCGTTCCAAGTCGTGTTGCTTCTGAAGGTATGTTTTTGACTTGTGCCTTTCAACGTCAAGTAACTTCCGTTGTTCCTCTTGCAGTTTTTCAAGTTCCTCTCGTTTGGCCCATTCCTCGTTTAGTATTCTAGCTTGAAGGCTTCGAACGAGTTCTTCGTCTTGTTTTGCCTGAATCTCTTCAGCCAAAAGCTTTTCAAGCTGGTACCTCATTTCTTCCAAATGCATCCTTTGCTCTTCTTCCACGGCTTTCTGCTGAGCTAGTTCTTTGGCTTGATCTTCAGCCGCTAACCTGGCCTGCGGTTTGTATTAATCAATTTTTCTTCTTTGTAATGATGAAATTGGAAAATGGGGAATACTGTTGGATTAAAAATTGCGAAATCTTACCAGCTTCTCCGCCTCCAGCATTTCTTTCGTTCTCTCATTCTCAAACTGTCGACGGATTCTTATACGATGCCACTCCAGGCGTCGTTTGTTTCTTAAATACCGTCCGTAAGACTCCTGACAGTGTAACCTTGATAGGGTTAAGCGTAGTGAAGCCAACCACTGAGAACGATACCTTAGTCCAAAAAAACTCACATTGTCACCTATTTCATGATTACGGGTCAGAAAACCATGATTTTAACATTTCAACTGTTACCGTTTGTCAAGTGTCGCGAGATGCAAAACTCTGTCAGATGTGATGACGCTAAACTGATGACATTTTGAATTCGGCGTATCCTGTCCTTCTTCAATTCGAGTCTGAGAGTCGAATTCAATCACTTTTGGTTTTTTTGGATTGGCATAGTATGTCAAACCGGAAGATCTGAGTACAAATAACTTTTCTACGTACTTAGGGAAGTACTCTCCACGCTTGAGTAGCGTCCCCTGGAAATGTTAATTCGTTTTGTCATTTTATAATATAGAACATGACAAAAATTGGATGTGAAATGTTTAAATACTAACCTTTTTAATAATATCATCGACAAATTCTTCGTGAAGTTCATTAATGACATCCACAACTTCCTCTTTTTCAAAATATTTCAGGAATTTCAATTCGATCACGGATAAAAATGTTGGAAATTCAAACAGAGCATTGGAAAAGAGGACCTTTAAGAATAAAATGGAATTACGATCAGTATTTTGAAGCACACTTAAATACAGCCTTTAGAGATTTAATTAGGAAAACCTTACTTCGAAATCATCTTTAAGATCCCATTCTTTGCATAGGGAAGTGAGAAATTTATTGAACACTAAATCGGCTTCCTCGGAACACAATAACACCTGCAATACATAGCATACATTATATTTTTGAGGTCTGCCATAATCCGTGTGCAATTCCAAATATATTTTGATGCCGCTTATACACATGTTGTAATACCTGAGCATTTTCGTTGTCAGGATCGCGAACTAGATCTGCAAGAAGGCAGTATATTCGAAAAAGTTTATAAATGGATTCATTATCCAAGCGAGGATTTCGTTTAAGAGATTCTGATATCAATTTGGTCTTGCTAATGATCCAACACGCTTCATCGATTTCATTTTCTAAAGTAGCCAACTCCTTCCTGTTCAGAGAGTCACTTAAAGAGGTAAATACCTCACGGGATAAATATGTCTGCAGTTGGGAAAAATTTAACAACTGTGAACTTCCAAAGTCGTCCAATCCTGACGAAAGGCCTTGACAGTCCAGAATTGTCCCCAAGCTAGTAATTAGTACCTGGAAACCATAACCATTCCATACCATCAATATTATATCAAAAATTATCTTTTTTAAAACCAAAGCTGTAAAACCTATTTCATAATATCTAACACTTTTAATTTTAAAATTTGACACATGGCTCACAGCAATCTGACAATTTAAATTTAAAACATGTAATTTTTTTCTAAGATACAGATTACAGACCATGACAGAACTTATATGGTGATATTTAGATAATTTAAATGCGTACTTTAAGCCTTGACTTAGGGGCTGAAGTCCCGTCTTGGTCGGTCAAAGTTGAAAAAGCATGCCAGATGCTATTTCGTACAAAATCAAACACGACTGCCATTCTCAACCCTAAATCTAAAACTACCCTCATCAACCCTTTCCTTCCTTCACTGAACTAACCAAGAAGTTAACTTGGATCTGATAATGCAGTCCGTCCACAATGGGAGATTTACATTCTTCATCTATTCTCCACAACCTACAACCCATAAAGCTTCTCATCTCATCTCGTCATTTCACATTATATTCTTGATCTCCCCATGTTGTTTTATACACCCCATCGCACCATCGTATCAATTCAGATATTATTCAGAAGATCCTGCTTTTTTACACGGTAATACATACAATATATCTATACATACACACATACCTTCTTCTAGCGCTACCCAAAGGTAGTTATACCATCCTAGCACTGATTGCACAATATCTAAGGTATTTAACCAACTCCATTGCTCATCTTAGCCCATTCTCATCTACTCATAGTCACAAAATACAAGCCATAATCATGCCGTATTCATATACCCAAATCTATGTAGATGAGGCATAAAAGCAGATTATAACATCGCGACAATATTCGTCGCCGAGTCTCCTGCCCCTTCATTAAAATCTTTTACCAATTATCTGCATATCATATCATATGTAGTATATATATGGAAACTTGGAATATTATTCCAAAACTCCTTTTCGGAATTCACTCTGTCCTCTCCTATCCTCCTGTCTTAATTTTTTTTCTTACCAACAAAACTATGTACGTGTAAAATGAAATCAAAGCTTAAAACATTTACGATGATCCTCTCCCACAACATAACTATACCAGATTTCTTTGAACACAACATTGCAATTACTTGCAATTTTCCCTATATCGGCTTGTCACAACCTCACAATTGCTACACTTAACCTTGTCCTTCCCTTGTCATTCTTTTAATGTTTAAACACCAGCTTAATCATTTTGACCATGATATCTGTTTGCCTCATCTTCTATCAGCTATTATGGCTTGGCTCTTCTAGCTGTTGTCTCTTTAGCAGATGTGAAACATCGCCAGACTCCAGCCATACCTCATTACAAATCCCATATGTGGGCTTTGGTATATAATTACTGTGCTGACGCTCATCAATTTAATTTCACTGTAACCCTTTGTTGTTTGAAAACAGCTAGGGCTGGGAAGAAATCCAGAATTTTTATACTGACCGGTTACGTTTCAGGAAGGGATCATCTCTGTTGTCTGTACACTAACGTTAAAATTGTCAACATTTATTTTAGTCTGTATTCAAATTAACTTAATTTCCAGGACATGACGTTAAAACCAATTTGTTTTCATGTTGTTCTGTTATTTCGTTTTCTGTGAAGGTTTAAATACGCAAAGCCTCTCAAATTTATAATTTGACAGGTGCTATTATCATGTTTCAAAGTTATACCATGACATAATTAAATATTATCCTACGCTACGCTATACTATTTTTAAAAAAATGCATTTATCTGTAGCATCCTTGCAACCAGTTTTAGCTAGCTTTTTTTTCGATATTCGACCTATTTAGATAATTATGTTTCCTATAATTCAACCGTCTAATTAACCGTTCAACATTTTAGTCATCTTCTAAAATATTTAAAATGAGCATTTGCTCTTTAATATAGTTTCTTGCACCAATATTTTTGTCATTACAAATTATTTACTGTGGAATGTTTCTAAGCTTATTACAGGGATTTATAATAAAAAACCAAGCTGTTTATTTTAAATAGTTTCTAAACATCATGGGATGGTCGACTCAATAATTTTACTTACAAATGTTTTGGGGATACAACTTTCTTGAGCTCTTTACGGGTCGTTTAGAAATTAAAATGTGAGATTATCCAACACTTGTAAAGTGCCTGGAATTGGTTTTGAAACGAACGAAGCGGCACAGTATCCATTTCCAAATTACATAATACATAGACATTTTTATAAATAATTTATTATTTATTTATTTACGTTCAAATTATTTATTGAGTACTCATTTCTTACTATACAAGTGAATTGCAAGCCCATATGGGCTTCTACACGCTTAAATTTCAAAGACGCTGAGCGTTACTGAGGTGCAGAGAATTTAGTACCGCTTCCGCAGTCTAAGACCTAAGCCAGGGGGGGGGCGAACAATTACACGTAATGTAATTCTAAACATTTGATAGTCAAGGGTCCACTTTTTTAACCTATCATCCGCCTTACCTCCATCATTCCCCTTATATTCTGGCCAACCACAATTTTCCCTCCCAACCATAATAGAAAATGAATAAAAAGTTGTAAAATTCGACAAAAGTTGAAAATTCGACAAATTCGACAATAGTTGAAAATTCGACAAATTCGACAAAAGTTGAAAATTCGACAAAACTTAGCAAGTGACTGGGGCACATTGAGATTGGACACAAAGTATCATCACCGTCATCATCACCACCACCAAGAGCCTACTCGAACTCACATGCACATTGCACATCTTGAAAGCGAATCTAATTCCTCTTTTCAAGTCTCAATTTTGACCTATTTAAGGTCACAGGTCAAAATTTCAAAATTAGCCAATGTTATTTTTATTTTCTGGTTGATTTTTTAAGCCACTCAGTTGAAAAAAACATTTTTTTTTTAACCTTTTTTGACCTCTGGACACTTCAATAGGTCACCGATTCGAATAATTCTCACGTGGAGTTTATGCATAGACGGTTCGAATGAGCTATTCAAAGTTGACCTGAGAGGTCGGGAAGTATGGTTCTATAGA
>JAQFZA010000179.1:0-43163 GCA_034695115.1 Desoria olivacea
GATAATTAAAATCGGATGGGCAGTTTTTGAGAAATTGTGGTTTAAAGTTGTTGCGTTATAAATAACTCACCCGATACTATGGCACGTATATTATTATTATGTATTCACGTCCATCCACGCTAAAGGGTTAACACTTGAGCGTGGATGGACGGATATATCCTTTTTTGAAAATTTTGCCTCGTTGCGGAGCAACGGATGTATCCGTTTTTAAAAATTATGGCATGGTGCGGGAGGACGAATATATCCGTTTCGATATACGAAGTCATGTTACGGATCAACGGATATATCCTTCCTCCAAAAACTTTAACTTCCGGTGGAACGACGAATATATCCGTTCCCGTCATAAATTTCATTATATTACAGGTAAGTATTGTATCGAAATACAACATTTTGCGATATTAAATCAAGGTTCCTTAGGGTAATGGTTCATTTTTCTATAATTAAAGGGCGAATAACTCATCAAAATGGAATCAGATAATAAAGATTTTGATAATTGTATGTCTGAGAACATGTTTGCAAGCATGTACAACGGAATTGATGATATAAACGATAACGGAGATGATTTAGAAATTGACACGGGCTGTAATTTGCACTCCGAGGCTCCGTTGGAAGTTAGTTAAACTATTTCTACCTTTCATGTTTGCTAAGGTTAACACTAAGAATACTTGCCCTCCTCCAGAGCTTTTCGAGATAGTGACAGGACCTGAGTCTGATACCGAAGAAGAAAACATATTAGAAGACTTCGATTCAGATGATGGTGAGCCTGACAACTTGGGGTCTATGGATGCGGCACTGGATACTCCTCCAACTCCGTTAAAAAGTAGGCTTACTGAAAATGTACTGACCCATTGATTCATACAGAGTAAAAAAAACAAAAATGTATCAAATTTACAGATTCAGGATTAACTGCTGCAGGAACTGTCGGGGGCATCGGAATATTGGGAAGATCTGCAAGTACTGTCACTTCTGCAGGAACGGTATGGAGCTGGATTCCTTCCTTTAATCACAAATCCCACCCAATTGACTTCGATGAGTTTGCTTCTGGATGGAATGTACCATTGAAAGCCGAAGACTCTGAACTCTACGTATTCGAAAAAGTCTTCAATGGTGACGCGCTCAGGATTTGCATTGAAGAAACGAATAGGTATGCAGATCAGACGGGAGACTGTACTACCAAGAGATGGGCAAATTGGACCGCAGTTACAGAACCCAACTACAACTTTCATTAATTTTCGGCTGAACTTAATAAGGCAGATAATTGAAAAATATGGAACGAAAATGGCGTCTGTTGCTAATTCCACGGACAACCCAACGCGACTCTCCGGCCGACATTTTCCTGCCTACAATCCTCCTACAAAAGGCAAGCAACATGGGAGCCGGAAGTGCCGCGTTTGTTCGCAAAACAAGACCCAGCACTCTCAAAGGGAATCAATTTATCAGTGCGGTACTTGTAAAATCCCGCTTTGCGTCGTTCCGTGCTTTGCTATCTACCATACCCGTAACAACTTTTGAATTGTTAACTGTTCATCGTTACTCAAACGTTATCTTAAAATGTAAAGTTATGATTGTTCATTTGAGCATTTTTATAATTGTATAATGTTATTTTCTTTGAAACCCGTTCGAATTAGTGGTTAAACGTAATCATTGTTGTCATAAACTAAAAGTTAAAGCGAAACTGCATAAAAAAACCTCCCGGATCTAGGGTCATCAAGGGAGGTTTCAAGGGACCTTTTCTACGATTTCACTAATCCATCTCTCCCTCACTACGGCAATTCATTTTTCAAAGTTTCCCGTGACAACACCAAAAAAATTCTTAAGTTCGTCCACGCTAAAGGGTTAATTATTGCATACATGCTAATGCATGTATGTCCTCCATACCTCATGTCCCTCATATCCCTATTGATTTGCTATTTGGTTGCCGATACGCAACGTTTGGTTACCACATGTCTTGCGAAGTTGCTACGCAAAATCATTTGCCCGCAATGTGAACAAAGTTTATGCGATGCTGCAAGTCCTGCATGTGATTTCACATGTTTTCTGAAATTGCTACATTTTGGCAGACGGAGATTTCTTATCAAGTTGCTATTGTAGATAATCTATGGCGACCTCGTAGACGTTGCCAAGTAGAGGCGTCAAATAATGTCCATGTATGTCAACAAAACCTATCTTTTTGCAAGTTTTGAAAACAGTAAAGATTTTTAAAAAATTACTTACTCCTTAGCATACTCGGATTTCTTTTTTTCAGGATCAGTAATATTTTGCAGTTGCAGCTCCGGAAATTAGCTATGGGTCTTAATAGAGTAGAGTGTGTGGACAACCAATTCATAGCAGAATTTATGACCGGACCAAAATTCAAGACACTCAATTCAATGCGTTAGGCATTAGGACGATTTCATCTCCTTCTTCTTGGATCATCTGATTTGCCAAAAAGTATAATACGTTTAATATAAATTATGCAATTACCTCAATGACACCAGAAGACCTGTACAGGTACCGTTATAAAATCAATATCGGAGGCAATCAATGCCGGTATTGGCACATGTACAAGTTTAGCCCTCACGAAATGCCTACAGTTGTTAGTACTTTTTTCCCCAAGTTTTTGAATTAAATCCAGCAGTTTCTGTTTGTTTTTGCGGTGGATTACACACCTATGTAAAAACATTCAAATTCAGAGTTGTTTGACAGCTTTCTCCAATAAATGTTTAAAAAAAACGAACCATAATTTCTTTCCAGGACCACTTCATTGGCAGTTTATTGAACACAAAGTTTGATCTTCAACGTGCAAAGCAGCTGATGATGATCTCCCTTTACACGTTTGTAAATACATTTACATATACATTTCATGTTTAGTTTTTAATTGACGCATTACCTCCAATCCAAATCCATCTGAATTCCATTCCATTAGAAAATCCTAAGAATTAAATAACAATGCAAACCCCTAAATCAGCATTTAAAAGATTAAGTGTGAATGACAATTGTACCTTCAAACGCCTTAAGTAGATTCGTGGAATTCCATAGTTCAAATTTCTCGTCGCAAAATAATAGAGATGTAATGTCATATTTATATAATACGCATTTTCCTGCCGCGAGTTCGTCATACATTTTTTCAACGTTGTCATGAGTCGGCTCCACCCATTTGAAACCACTGTAAATCATATTTAGTTTATGTCAAGATGTTATATTCAATTCATTATACACGAACATTAGTTCTCAAATTACCACTTACATGTATTGACGAAAGTCTTTGACATTTCCTTTCAAAAGGTCTGCTCTGGTCTACAGGATTACTGTAGTCACGGACTAAAACGTTTTTGATTTTCGCGTACTTGACATTGTTACAGTGATTTACTTTAATGTCGTCAAACAGTCTGGAATTGAATAGTTTTTGATTTGTAATTCTTAAATGCATACAACCTGTCAATGTTTCAAGAAAGTTTCAGGTAATTGTATGTACAACTTGTTTAGTTGTCTACTGTGTTCAGTTGAACTCTTAGGGATCTCAAATCCTCTAATTGGCAACGGCCGGAAATACAGTATTTTTAAATTGTTTTAGTTTTCAATTTGATTGCATTTAAAAATGCGTAACTAAAAAAATTCTCTCAAAAATGTTTGTTTTGATTGCATGACAGGATGATGGTCGTACTTCTACCCTTTTGTACACTAGGCAGTTTCAGGCCCGTAAATGGGCTTCCAAAATCTAGCAGTTTAAAATTGGAAATTTGAGGGGAAAAAACCCATGAAAATTCGACAAAATTAGAAATTCGACAGAAGTTTACAAATCGACCAAATTGGAAATTCGACAGATGTTTAAAAATCTACAAAAGCTGAAATTCGGCAGAATTTCAATAAAAGTTTCACATTAGCTCACTTATCGACCATTGCGCTTCTATAGAGATAATCGGCGTTGCCCTGAGAGGTCCGGTGTTGATTTTCATACCGTAAATACACACAGATGTCATCAGATCATTATTGTGGAATTATGTATGTTAAATGACTGATCTACCCGACAAGTATCGTCACTGTGTTCGATTTGGCAGCTACGACTTTCTAAAAGGTCACCAGGACATTAACATATATCCAGACGAATGCACTTGCAAAACTAAAGGATGAGACAATAAGACTCTCATAGCTGTCAATAACTATTGAAACAACGTTTAAGTCAAACTGCTTTTATTCAGCAAACCATTTGAAATTATACAGACTTAGTACCTCTACGGTCTAGGTAGGGACTCTTCACTCCTAGATGTTCACCACTCAGAGGTGTTCACAAGAATCATAACAATTAATCATTTCATCGTTCTTATATATTAATGTTACAAATACAATAACCATAAACTTAATCTCAACAAAAAAAAGATCAAAACAAAGCTTGTTAGGACAATAAATTATTCTAACTTCTAAATTCTCAATATCTCTCACCAAAACAAGAACAAGACAAACAAGGCTTGTTCAGATTCCAAGTAGTCTCTAAAACATAACTCTGAACAAGACAAGAACCAGGGCACAGGGAACAAGGCAAGCACAAGACAAACAAGGTTTGTTCAGGCTTTTCCAACTCAAAATTAGTCTAAATTCTCAACAAGACAAGAACAAACCAAACAAGGCTTGTTCAGGCTCTCAACCACCTAAATCCTCAACAAGACAAGAACAAACCAAACAAGGCTTGTTCAGGCTATTAACCATCCTAAATGTTCAACAAAGCAAGAACAAAACAAACAAGCCTTGTTCAGATTTCAACCATACACTCTAAACAAGACAAAATCCCAAAGGTGTCGCTAATATCCTAAAACTCAAATTATAACTATGGTGGATACTTAAAAATGTATATGATATATGATGGACACAGCCGAAGACGGACTTCTCGAATCTTCCCGATATTTCCAGCTGAGGCAAAATAGATTGCATTTATACGGCATGGCCCTCAAATTTGGCGGCTAGTCGTGTGGAAGTATAAAACGGGCTATCTTTATCAAAATCTGACAACTATTTTGTAATGTCGAAATGTAAAAGTTTTTTAACCCCTTCCTCTTTCGTAAATCACCGAACTCCTCGACAATACCAAATGCCCACTAGGAACATAGGACGAAGTTCCCGTGTCACCTG
The DNA here is from genome assembly GCA_034695115.1 of Desoria olivacea. Taxonomy (NCBI): domain Eukaryota; kingdom Metazoa; phylum Arthropoda; class Collembola; order Entomobryomorpha; family Isotomidae; genus Desoria; species Desoria olivacea. The sequence goes on from JAQFZA010000179.1 coordinate 5,104, forward strand.
GTAATGAGAGGTTTGCCCCAGTTATACGATAATCACTTCAGATATCATTACATCATTATTTTTATTTCTTATATTTATTATAATATTTCTAATAGTTCCGAATTATTCTTCCACAAAATGTTCAGAACTTGGACACCAAAGCCAAGATTTTAAAGATGAGGATATCTTAGGGGCATTTAGTAATCAATATTCCTAAAATATTGTATCTCTCTAAATCTGGAAATCCTAATCTAATAATAATTCACTATATTATCTTTATATAGTCAACACTCCCATATCCATGTTATGCCTCCAGATATGTTAATAACCTTGATTTTAACAGGGCACCTAGAAGATCCAATTAATCGAAAAAAGAATGAAAATACTGTTTGTCCTAAAAAACTTGAGTTTAAAGGTAAGTGGACACATTTTCTAACGGGACGATTTTATTTGTGACTACAAATTTCTTTTCTGGGATTAAAATTTCAAACTATAGATGATATAGAAACCGCTGAGACTTCTTCTGCAAGTGATGAGGAGAGTAATGACGAGTTAAATAAATCAAAAGATGGATCGCACTATTCCAAAAATGCAAAAAACCTTGAGGATCAAGTTCACTTGGACAAATTATATGATGCGGTCGGAGATGACCAGAGCGAAGAAGATAGTGACGACAGCAATGAAGACCAGAGCGAGGAAAAAAGTGCCGGCAGCGATGAGGACCAGAGTGAAGATAACGACGAAGGCAATGAAGACCAGAGCGAGGAAAAAAGTGCCGGCAGCGATGAGGACCAGAGTGAAGATAGCGACGAAGGCAATGAAGACCAGAGCGAGAAAGCGACCGGGCCAGATAAAGGCGACCAGAGCGAGTAAGCGACCGTACCAGAAAAAAGCGACCTGACCGAAGAAGATAGCAACAGCAGCGATGAAAAAGCAATCGAAAATAATAGTATAGAAAATGAAGAGACTGAGCTGGAAAAAAATAAGAAACGAGATGAATTGGAAAAGAAAGAGGCAAAAATTAAAGGAAAGAAAGCAAAAGAGTTATCGAAAAATTTAAGACAAGATTTTTCCATCACAGCAGAGCAATTAAAAACTGACGTCGAAGAGAAAGGAAGAGATGATTTCTTTGCAGAACGTAATGAAATAACCAATGAAATGAAGCTGATTAAATGAAATATTACTAATATATTTATTTATTTATTTATTTATATATTAAAATGTACAGCTCCAGACCAGAAGAAGCTATTAAAATTTGAATCCATCATATCGGCATCAAATTGGAATCCAGATTTAAGTATAGATAAATCTAAGATCATCAGCCTTAAACGAAACTATGCACATATATTCGAAGCCAGTTTCCGGAAGCGCAATAGTCACTGCGTACTTGCTTTTAAAAAGTGTGTAGTAAACCGACCACCAATTCAGGCACGGTATAACTTTATAAGAGCTTACGCTAATTGCACTAGACGTCGTTGTCCAGCGGTATATACTTTACACATCAAACGTGTACCAAAACCAGGAAAAGATGTATCAATTATCATATCGTAAGTTAACATAATTACTAAACTGATCATTATGATTATGAAAATTTAATAACCTATTTTTTCTTAATATTAGAGGTACAGGCCCAATAGGACACAGTAGAACAGAAGTCAAATACCGACTACTCTCAAAAGGGTTGAGAAAAAAAGCAGCGCAACAACTTAAACAGGAAAAAGCTTCAGTTTAAAAATATAATAAAACGTTACAAACGTAAAAAAGAGCTCGCCCCAACGGAGAAATATCAGATACTAACAGATTATGAAATCGAAAATGAGCCAACATGCCCACCTGCCCCCAGTGAGCCTAGCCCTATATATTGAGAGATGAAGCATATAGCCGTTGATTTAAAACGGTCGGTTATGAACCAACGTGACCACCTGCCCCCGGTGAGCCTAGCTTTATATAATGAGAGACGAAGCATGGAGCCGTTGATTTAAAACGGTCGGTTATAAGCCAACGTGACCACCTGCCCCCGGTGAGCCTAGCTCTATATAATAAGAGACGAAGCATGGAGCCGTTGATTTAAAACGGTCGGTTTTGAGCCAACGTGCCCACCCGTCCCCCTCCCCGGTGAGCCTAGCTATATATGATGAGAGATGAATGATGGAGCCGATGATTTGAAACGGTCGGTTATGAGCGACCGTGCCCACCTGCCCCCGGTGGGCTTAGCTCTTTATACAGAGAGATGAGCCGTCGATTTGTCTGCATTCATAACGCGTCCAAAATGTGTGACTCTTAATGGACAGTTTGAAAATGTAATAACTGTAAGCGTGAGAAATACCATAACGATACATAAAAATGCATAAATGCTCTCGGAGGTCTGCATTTACATCCAACCCCAATTTTTTCAGTTTTCTATGCATTGTTGAAAATTCAATCACTGTTTAGGTTAAAAATGAGTTCATGATAAAAAAATATCTGATGGGCTCCAAATTGTCTGTTTTTGTTAACGCCTCTACGTTTTTACATTTTATGAGATATTTTGTAAATTCTTTAACGTTGCCATATTAACTAGTGAACTGAGTTCCCAAATGTCTTCATTTACATGCCCAGGTATTGCTAAAGATATAAATTCTCAGTTAGAAGCAACGAGCTTTTGAGAGCTGCTATCGACGCTATTTCAAATTCGTCCTGCTTCCAAAGCTTCTAATGTGCTCCTGCTGGGGGTTCATTCTTATCCAGCCGTGTCGACAGGACAGCCAGACAGACAGACAGACGGACGGACGGACAGACAGACCGAGATCATAAGCTCGCAATCCTATTTACATAGGCGAGCTAATAAGGTTGCACAGAAAAACTGAACATAAATTTAGGGAATAATTAGTTTAGTAAGTTGCACTAACACAGTACATAGATCGAGAGCTATCGTCCACAAACAATCAGAAGCATCTATTGTTTCTGTAGGTGACTCGTAGGATTCTCGTTGTGGATTTGGATTTGAATTATTTGGGTTGGTTGCTAATTCTAAGTTTTTCAACGCTTTCATGGCGCATTTTCATATTCACATGCATAAATGCATCAAAATTTTTAATATTATCAAGTTCCGTGTGTTTTAACTTCTGAGTCATTTACAGGTGTTTGTGGATCTTCCTGATTTTTGTATTCCTCTCAACTTTGAACATGTTCATTTTCGTGAACATTCTCTTGCTCTTGCTCCCTTACTTCAGTTTGAAAGTTAACTTAAAGTTCATTTCCTTATTAATTTATTTTTCAATTTCTAGCTGTAGTCCTGCGGCGGTTTTTTCTTCTAACCGTAACCGTTCGATCACCTCAAGTCTCACACATTCGGTTTCTTCTACCTCGAGCCGTAGTCTTTCAGTTTCTTCTCGTGCAATGCGTTCCAATTCCACCTGCTTTGCTTTAGTGTTACTGCAAATGCCTCGTCTTGATCACGTTGTGCTTGGGTGCGCTATGGGTTCAGAATATTACATATTTTCAATTGAGATCCATACAAATATTCCGGTCCGGTCTATTACAATAAATGAAATGAAAAGGAAATGAATAATACAATAAATGACTTAATGCTGTCGGCAAGTTGAGTAAAAGAGAGTATTGGGTCAACAAATTGCATAATTTCTTGTAGGTCATGCTATTTCACCTGAACCTGGCCTGTTTGCAAAACAAATGGTGGAAATTATTATATTTCCTTTCAGGCTTACGATCGCGATGAGCAAAGACAATGTTCGTTTGACGATTGACTACATTTATTTGTCGAAAATAAATATTTAATGATTAATTATAAGTAACAATTCAAAAACGTCTGCTCAACCCTATATTTAGCCTACGCAACTCCCTCTGGTTAGTGTTAGAGCCACAGACACCGAATGAATGAAACGTCACCTCGTAATGGAGACTACGTACATTTTACAAGCAATATTAAGGTACTGGGTTATGCAAATCACGTTGCCGATTCCGCGCTAGGTTCAAAATCTGGGCACACACAGACAGTTTAGCTTAATCGATAACTACCACCTTAAACATTGACACTAAAACTACTTCGAATATTATTAATTTGTATTACTAATTAGTAATAAATTATTTAGTAGAATAACTAATTAGTTTCATGAAAATGATCGGTTTTCTTAAATTAGGAGGCCATTCAGTTAAAATACAAAAATTCATGATTTATGTATTTGGGAAACAACATTTTAAACTGAAGGTTAAGATCTTTTTATACCTTTAAAAATTATAACCAAACTAGCTGCGGAAAGTATAATAGATGTCAATGTAGATTGATGTTTCAAATTGTTGTAATGTTTACATCGTTAACAAACACGACACGTTTTAAAACTCACTAAATGTAAGACAATTATGGGAAAACCCATTAAGTGTTATGTTTACTTGCAGTTCAGTCACAGTAAAAATCGGATCTTAAAAGGAATAAACTGACTGCAATTGTATTCTTCCATTATGTTTTTACAGGAATCTTAAATACTAAGTCATTTATGAAAGTAAATAGTCGTGGGTTAAGAACCTGAGTAGTTGCTCAACTGCAATTCTTAGTTATTAAATGCGGTTTTTCTTTCGGGATACTATGACCCTGAATCTAAAATTACTTGCCGTATAGTTATATGGACGAACACGATGCATAATAACAAATTTCGAAACAAAATTGTGGTGACTTTAAATTAATTTATTGTTACCAAAGACACTGAATTTGATTGGTAGTAGTAAGTAAAGGAATTCACAAATTAGGGCCACTATTTAATCAATTGTTGTGACGAAAAGTTAATTAAACCTCTTTGTATTTATCCTTAAGCAGAGCCTCACGTCATTCTCAGGCTATGAAGCTTCCAAAATTGGAAATTCAGCCATTTCATGGGGACTACTTCGACTGGACTAGATTCAAAGATACCTTCGAGGCCGCAATCCACAACAACAACCAACTTGGTAAGGTGGAAAAGTTCTCCTATCTGTTGTCGCTGATCAAGGGTGAAGCATCGCGTCAATGTGCAGACTTAGCACTTACTGATGCAAACTACGACATCGCCTGGACTCAACTCCACGATCGTTATCAAAATCAGCACAAGATATCAGAAGCCATACTGGAACAATTTTTCTCATATCCAACTTCAAACGGATCCCCCAAGGCAATCAAGGGCCTACTCGACGCTGCCCAACGTTGCATGCGATCGATGGAACAATTAGGTCTGCCTATGAACAAAACTGCTGAAGTATTTTACATCCATTTATTAGCAGCTAAACTTGACAGAACTGCAAAGGATTTGTGGAAGGACACACTCAAGAACAAATCAATCCCTGATTTGAATGAGATGTGTCAATTCCTAGAAAATCATGCTTCTGCTCTAGAAGACACAAATAAGGGTCACAAATCGAGCAACAATCAAAACAATCGTAACGATCAAAGAGCAACCACTCATCACAGTCAAGCACAGAGAAACCAACCAAGTACTTATCAAAGTTGTCTACTTGGTTGTAACCACTCCCATCCAATCTACAAATGTAGGAAACTCCTAGAAGCTACAGTTTCCCAACGACGCGAAATGGTAAAACAATCGAGAGTATGTTTCAACTGTCTCAGAGAGGGTCACCGCAACAGCGACTGTCCTAGCACCTCCAAATTTAGGACATGTCAACAGGCACACCACTCGTTGTTACATTCACCATCAAACTCGCAACCCAGAGAACCTGAGCGCAGCCGACCCAGATCTGATCAGAACAGAAAAAATCAGAATAGGTCTGACCAGAACAGATCAGGGAGAACAACGGTACTAAACACAACTGCAAACCAAGCCAACCCATCCGAGGATGAGGAAGATCCAGGCCAAGACTGGGATTGACTAGATGACAGTTCCAAAACCAATCTACCGATTCTAATGACAGCCAAAGTAACTGCATTAGATAGATTCGGTAATCGCGTTAAATGTAGAGCGATGTTCGACAACTGTTCTTCAAAACATTTCATTACCACAGCATTCAGTAACAAATCAAAACTAGATAAACAACGCACCTACGTCCCAATAGTTGGTCTAGGTCAGTCGACCGTAGCCGAAGCTACAAGCAAGGTCAACTTCACATTTCAATCAAAATTCTCAGCTACAACTTCGTCCGCTCCACTAGGGTAACGATATTCTCCAGACTCAGTATCCCATACAGCTGGCTCAGGAAACTCCACCGGTGCAGCGCAGGATGGGAGCAAGCACATTATCGTATCTAAAAATTACAGGAACAGGTCTAAAACTCATTTCACTAATATATGGAGAAGGAAGGAGAATGCAGCGGAAGACAGAATGAAGTTATGGAGAAGGAAGTGGAATGCGAATGAGATCAAACTAATAAAATTAAACCAAGAGAAACAAGTAACTTACCGAGTGAGGTCTCCGCAGACCAAAGGCTGTTGGCTTTAAAACCGCAGAAACAGTCCAAAAAATATTCGACGAGTTCGATTCCAGAATCCAGTCCCGTCATGATGGCATATGCGGCCTCCGATAAGAGTTGGTTAGCACACTCGTAATGAAGAATATGACCGCAAGTATCGGTCCGCGTGACGTTACAGGGAACAAGCGAATGGAGTAAACTTCCGATTTCAACTCCTCTCACCACTTCTTGACAGATAGGACAATTAATGTCCTCATTCACCAGTGCACTTAAAATGCGGCTTTCTACACCGATTGGATCCATTTCGGAAAATTGATTCTCGGAGAACACACTGGACAACAATCAATCTCAAAACACAGAGCAAAACTGACAGTCGTCTTACTGGAAATCATCTCACAAAGCATCATTTTAGAATAAATTCCAATTCAAATTATGAATTATGTTTATTAGAAACCAATGAACCTAAGGAATTTCTGTAATGACAGCTTGAAAGTCAATTCCAAGTAAACATAGATTATGTTATGAATTCTTATTTATGTTGACAGATCACAATCTGTCAAGAGGCCCGGTATGTTTGGACGCTTGTCCAAGTCTTTATATTTCTAAATATAGAATATGGAAATGAAGTCATGAACTTCTTAACTTTCTTTGTTAAGCTTTTCAGCATAAAAAAGCTTATGCAAATAAGATGTAAATTGGGATAATCCCGGAAATGCATGCAAATAATTCATGTAAATGAATCTAAAAATAGACAAGAAAGCTACAAAACGTTTTGTAAAGTAGGGCACGGTAGTGGTCAGCTAAAAAGTATAAAAAGGAGCCTTCCACCGACCAACCCAAGTTAGTATATTTGCAGATTCTCAGACTGAAGCCACGCTGCTTAGCTCTAAGAGAATTCGTATACATTGGACCTTGTACATGTAACTTCATGAAGATTATTTATTATTAATTCTATGAATACCCATTTATTATTATATTGTTATACAGATTAATTTAAGTGAGAATATATGATTTATTACAATCTATTCCACAATTAATACACGTGTTTAATTATCAGCATTTATTCACTCATGAGGCAATTTATTACTCAACTACATACAAGTTACATAAAACATTGAACATAAAATCGGAGAATAATTAATTTAGTAAGTCGCACTACCACTATTTTATTGGAATATAAATGCAGACCTTTGGGAACCAATGATGAAATATTGAACACGTTAGCAGTGACAGAGCGCACGTTAATAAACTGTCAAAATAAATGGTTTATTAACAAATTTGAGATTCATATGTATCGGTAATGTAGTTATTTGAGGATTATAAATTGTCGTTATATTTGAATATGTAGCAAGTTAAACCCCAAGAATCGGAATGAATTAATATTTTTTCGGCTGCAGGTTAATTTTATTCGGATATAAATGCAGAACTTTGAAAACTAATCACTAAACATGGAACACTTTAGCAGTAAAATCAATGCAACTTTAAAGAAACCAAAAATCTTATAGATAAGGCCAGTTTATACTCAACAGAATATGTAGCAAGTTTAACCCTAAGAAACGAAATGAATTAATACTTTTGTGACAGGGAATCTCGTGACAATGTCTCATGAAATATTTCTCCCTTGAGGCTCTAGTTTACGTTTGTAACGTTTTATTTTTATTTTTATTATCATTTTTAGCACGCCTATGTAAATAGAATAGATAGAATCGTCTGTCTGTCTGTCGACACGGCTGGATAAAAATGAACCCCCAGCAAGAGCACACTGGAAGCTTTGGAAGCTGGACGGATTAGAATCAACGTCAATAGTAGCTCTAAAAAGCCATGTGCTTCTAACTGACCATTTACATCATTTGCTTCAGAAGCAAGTACTTGGTATTTAAATGCACACATTTGGGAACTCATTGCAACTTACTTCGTTAGTAAAACAGTAACACTAGAAGATTTTCCAAATCAACCACAACAAATTCAGTTTGGAAGGCATTTACAAAGACAGACGATTAAGAGTAGTATAGATTATTTTTAAATCAATGTGGTATTTCTTACCTTAACAGTTATTTGATTTTCAACAATGCATAGAAAACTGAACAAATAGGGGATGGATGTAAATGCAGACGTCTTCGAGCATTTATGATTTTTAAGTATCGCCATGATGTATTTCCCTCTTACGGGTATTAGAATTTTAAACTGTCCTAAATGAACTACATATTTTGAACGGGTTTATTAATGCAGACATTGGCCATTTCAGAATTTTAGGGGCCAGCAGTCGGCTTCTACTTTGTGATCGATGGAAGGGACAATAACTCTTCTTCTCCTTTTTAATTTGTCGTTTTATTTTAAACTTAAAAGGATGGTCAGTGGTAGAGGGGATTGTATTTTGTGATTGGTGGAAAGGGGGGACCGGCTCGTAGCTTCCGGCATACGATTGGGGGCAATTGTTATATCTCAAAAAGCTAAATAATTTATTTGTGCAATTGGATCACATTTGGCCTTTTAGCATCTTCTATTTCTCTCAAGAAGTGAGCTCCTGTTTACGTTTGTAACGTTTTATCTTTTAAGATCTTATGACCAGACTTCTTTTCTTTGTACAGATATATGGCACTAAACGTTAAGGCAACAACAAAAACAGCAGGGCTAAGACAACAAGATATGAATCCCATCAAAGGAGTATACATAGTTAGAAAATCTCATCTTTCCCATTACGTCTCCAAATTCTCAGTTTCCCCAATCTCCAAAACTATTCCTCCATTCAGCATAGGAACAGGTTCGTACTTCGTACTAAAAGCCTTCCACCACCCTTAATCTCCACTTCAAGCCCAACTAACCTGACCTCAAACCCCGAGGGACCCTTCATACAAAAAAGAATATTTGAAATCGTCAAAAGATGAAGAGCCCCTTTGCAATCTCCTGCCCGGAGTCGGTCTGCCACCACTTTCCCAAGGGTAAGACACTGGGGTAAGTGCTAGGGGCTGCGCCATTCGCAATCCCAACAACGGGTCATCACAGCCGATGGTTGATCATTTGGCCGATAAGCTTTGTTATGTCGTAATTGATAAAAGGGGCAGTGGGGGTTTCTACGTCCCTGAGAGTGGTCGTGGTGTGCGTCTTTAGTGGTTGCTAGGAGGTAAGCCCTCGATCGGGCTCCGACTTAAATCATAACAAAGCAAGAGGGTAATGCAAAGTGTGCAAAGTCACCTGGCACGACCACCACTACCAACCAACCTCGTCGTCCCCTTCACAACACACAACCAAAAACCAAATCACAATACAATTTAGCCTTTACATTGTTCTGTAACAGTTTTTGTTCTAATTCATAATTATTCTATTGAGGATTTATTCAGTTTGGTACTTGTACAGATTTGATTTGCACAGCTTTACTCCTTCAGAATCATCAATTTTTAACTTTTTTTTTGTATTTTCTGCCAGTACCAGCCAAGACTTGAGTTACAAATTATAAATTGATTAAAAGGTAGTTGAGAGAGGTGAGGAGCTCCAGCACTGGTAAGTACACTGATGAGATTATTCAGTTCATTATTTTGAATATTTATAAATATCAACTCCGTCGTAGGAAGGACAGTGACAGCTCTATTGAGCCAACAGTTCAGTTCACTCACAGCAATTGTCATTCGTCGTAATTAATAAGAATTTGTAATTAAGGGATTTTGCATTTTCCGTCTCCGTCCTCAGAGTTTCGACACTTTTCGCGTCTCCTTTTTAATTTTCATAATCTATTTAGTTCTCCTTTTCCGTAAAGCTAACATTGTTGAAGTGCAAAGTCAGTCACCCTCTGACCTCCCCCTCCTCACCGAAAGTCCGTACAAAACCCCCTCCGCCTGGCTGTCGATATTTCTCATACTGTTGACTGTATATCCAAAATCTCTAATGGTATATCCATGAAAATTCACCCTTGAAAAACTCTTCGCCTGTCCTTTGTTGTATCTGAAAATTCCAGTTGACTAAAATGAATAATCTTCCTTCACCTGGCCATCCTAACAAAAGTAGCTTCCCGTCCCTGTCGTTTTAAAACACCAGGATACATTCTTCCTTCAACTTATTGTTAGCTTTTCCTTCGAAAACCATTCCAGTTCCACCGAACCAGTTCGTAATCGTAATTCCTTCTAACCTACTTCCCTTTGTTCACTTCCTTACCTTTGACCTTGCTGACCTTGACCTCTGCCTCTTTTACCAAGAAAAAGTATAAGAGTAGAGCTCCCTCTTCATGTTATTAGTCATTGATTGGTTCGATATATTCTACTTCTACTTATTATGCCGATTTCTTTCCCTTTCAGATTGAAATTGACGAGACGTTCTTGATAGAGTCCTGTAATTCCTCAGTAACCCTTTAGTCAAATAACTTCAGCTACGGAGTAATTGACGACTGTACTTTCGTATTGGAGCAGTTCATGTAACGGGGATTTACAAGCTTCGCTGCAGAATTGAGTCAGAACCCGACTGGACTAACCCTTGATGGGGAATCGTTTTTGTAGACTGTGGTAAGCCATTCATTCTAAATTCATTCTAAATGTAATAAAGCTTAACCCATTATTATATTAATTAGGGGATTGTGGAATTTTAACTTGTTATAGTCGGGAGATGGGAAACTGTCTAAAAGGAACCGCTTCGGATGACGTGTCCCTACTACGAGGTGGAGAGGGAACCCGAGAGTCATCCTCCTCTGATCAGATTCACGGGGGCGATATCTATAATCATCAGGTGGGATGGTTAAATACACCACAGTTACTTAATATGCATATATGCAACTAAACATTTTTGAACACACACTTTTGAAATAGGAACCAAATGTGCCGGTTTATTACCCGTCCCCCAACGTTCGACGTCCAGTGACCCAGCTGACAGAGGAAGAGCAAGTCAAGATCGCCAAACGCATTGGTCTCATACAAAATCTTCCAAGTGGAATATTCGATGATATGGCCAAATCGAGAGAGTAATTAACTTTTGATCGGTTAAACATTGGGAAATTATTAAAGGTTTAGCTAATGTGGTGTGTTTTGACTGTCGTCTTAGATGTGTGATTTGCATGATTGAATTCGCGTCGGGAGATCATATCCGGTACATGCCCTGTATGCATGTATACCATGTCCACTGTATTGATGACTGGCTCATGAGAAGTTTTACTTGTCCATCCTGTATGGAGCCTGTGGATGGGGCGCTCTTCAATACTTACGAGACTCATTAGCATCAAAGGTAATTTACGCCGTAGCAATTGTTACATTTTATGACTTTGGAGTAGACTAGATGCACTCAAAATTGTGAAGGTTTTGTCTTGTCGAGTTTAAATTGGCTGACTTTTCATAAACTAAACTCACTCAACAGCCTGAAATCTTGAGGGTCGGCTTTATTCGGCTCTCCTGACTTCTTTTGGCAAGCGATACTTAATCTGCAGACCTTACATTCCATTTAGTAAGCTCAAGCTTACCATTAATAGGATTCGGTGTCCACTCCCACTCCATTCTTGTTTTTTAAGAAGTTTATCGTTGACCCCTGATTGAGTACATACTACGCCTTTTAATACGTATACATACCTAAAATGTAAGAACAATTCAATTAATGTATAGTACTTTGGTCCTCTAGTCTTCATCAGCTGGTTTCTCATCCTATGTACCTCATGAATGGACACGCAAAACCATCGTATCAACAATCACACACACTGACGAATGAAAGAAGAAATAATCTTACCACCTTATGCTACACTACGAATGTAAACATAGTAACTTTACTTGTAATCTAATAACGCAATGGTTTTAAGACATGATAGTCATCGCATAACTTATGAATGTAATTTAAGGTTAAGAGAAGGGGCTCTATGTAAATGACTTGTTGTAATTACTACAACTATATCTTGACCCCAGTCAGTAGAGAACTGACTTGAATCGTGATCTGAATTTGAAACAGGCTAGTTTTTTTGAAGTGTGATGTTTTTTTAATTGTTTTTCTAAATAGGGTATAACTTATAGCCACCAGACTACACGATCAGTAGACTTAACCCTTACATCCCAAGGAGCTAATTAGTGCTTAACCTTTCTTCCCTAAGTTCTGCTCAAGTTCTATTTTGTCCCGTTTAATTGGCCTGTTAGGCTAACCTGTTGTATTATATCAGCCGAAATTAACAGACGTGATTTCTCTAAAGTTCTAACTGATTGCAAGTCTCGATGCACTTGACGTGTGAGACATATGTACTTAGTAGTGACCATTAAATTGACACTATTGGCTGAACATTTTGTAAGAGCTAGACTGACGGAATAGTATTTTGACAAAATGAATGAGGAAAACCATTTACCATTCCATAACTGTCAGGCAAATTAACTTAATTTCAAGGGGATTTAAGGACCTCATGGTTTTGACAAGCTGGTTCCAGAGTATTTTAGGCTACAATATTTTTTAATTGAGTGAGTACATAAAATAATATTAATTGCCAACCTACATGCAGGGATATCCTCTTAAAGTCTTGATGCAGTACTTTTGAATCCAATCCAAACTTTTGATCAAATGTAGGGGCTATTTAATTTTTTAAATGTTCCGTTATAGGATAGAGGTGTAAATATAAATTACTGTCAAGGGAATTGCTTTGACTGACTCCGTATTAGTACCAACCTAATTTGTAAATGTAAACAGAGGCTAATGAACTGAATGAATGTACAAGACCTTAATTTACCGCAACCGATTGTTACTTAATTAATTAGTAATCATAATTTAGACAATGTAAGTGGGTTTCTGTACATTACTTACGAATTGTACATATTGACGAAAGGACGTGTCCATGTGCATGTATCAACGTATTTGCGTACGTGTTTACATTAAGGACTTATGGAGAAAGTTTAGTCAATCGTGATGGACCTCAACGCGACGAAGAGGGTGATTTCCGTACCGGGCTGTAAAGGATACGTTCTTATCCGAGTAGTTTTACGGACTCGACGCATTTGAAAAGGTTTAATTAAATAAATGAATGAATAAACATTCAAAAACGGATTTGTCTCTTGTTTACCTTGCTTAGTAGGTTTATCTACTTTATATGAACGCTAACCAATTTTCTACGCATTTTCATCAGTGTTATAGTACACGGGGTAGGACATGATGTTTAAACTTGTTTCTCCAGGTAAAAAAAATTAATCTTACATTTCCACCAACTGAAAAATCAATTCTTCTTGAAGTAGTTTTTTTATTTATTTACCAAACAAGATATTTACCAAAAACATATTTTAAGCCTAATTACGAAAAAAGTGGATCAAAAGGCATTAACATTTTTGAAATTTAATATCTAAAACAGAGTGTTCCACTGCTGTATATTCGAACGCTTGCTTATATTACTTTTTTTTGCTTTAAAGCGCTTTTGTTGCTTTATTTAAAATCATAATATTAGTCTGCAATAGCTTTAATTGCTTTATTTGCTGTTTTAATCATTTACAGCAAATAAAGCATAACACAGCATTAAAAGCGCTTTGCTGTTTTTGCTTTAAAGCGCTTTTATTGCTTTTTCTTTGTTTGCTTTAAAGCGCTTTTATTGCTTTTTAAGCAAGCTTAAGCGCCCGCTGTAATTGCTTTAATTGTTTTAAAATAATTTACAGGATTAAAAGCAGATAAAGTATTTAAAGCAATTACAGCAATTAAAGCAAAAAAGCAATTTCAAAAGCTTGCTTTCTGCTGTTTTGGCGCACCCTGATCTAAAACCAGTTATCCTCGATTCAGGGTTACTTTTGCAAAATGCCGGTTTTGCAAAAAAAATTGTTTTTTCAAGACTGACGAAACTGATTTACAAAAACTAATGCTTAAGTAAAATGTAAAAAAGGCTAAAAAATGTGTATGGTCAGTTTTGCAAAAAATACTAAATTCATCCATAAATAAAAAAATCTAATTTCATGAAATTTAATGGTTAAATGCATGGAGATATATAATTGGTCCTTATTGATGTCTGAGAGTAAAGCTCAGTCAGTGTTGATAAGGATTTCCATGAAGCTTCAACTGAACTACAGATTCTAAGTAATATTCTATTTGAAACAAGTATATATTGGTACAATTATCAAATCCTTAATAAACCTGTACAGAACCAGAGCAAAGTTTCAGGTGTTCAAGTGTGGATGAATGAAGTGGTGTTTATGATTTCTAACCAAAAATGGAGTCTATGATGTCTAATTACATATGTATAAATTTAAAAATGGGTTTTATCATCAAATCCCTTATATTTTCCGAATTTGAAAAGTGGTATAAGATTTTTTTTTTTCAAAAGTGGTTCGGCATTAAAAAAAGTCACCAGTTTTGTAACACTTTTGCAAAAAAAAGTTTGTGCAAAACCAACATTTGTAAAAGTAACCAAACGTTATCAGATAAATTGTGCAATTATTTGTCAAGGTACAATTTTAATTTAGATGCTATCAAGGTCTTGTTGGCTTGTTGTCTTGTACTTGCCTTGTTGTTCTTGTGCTTCTACAGGTCGGAAGTATTTAAAATGAAGTATTTTAATTACAAATTAGTCAATTGTAATTGTAATTTACTCCGATCCGATTACGCAATTAAATTGATTTCTTTAGTGACTTTAATAAGCAGGGCTAGGCTTTTTAGGAAATTTCGTTTTTTTTTCAGTTTTCGTAGCACATCCATGAGACTTTCTAGGATGACCGATGACATTCTTTAGATGAATTTAGTAAACTCATTAAGTTTACAAGCCCTAAGGTTCAAGCAACAACATGCAAGAACAAGAAGGCAGATAGGGCGGATGGAGGGACTAAAAGCTGGCCGGACGGGACTGGGTGGGACGCTGGCATATTCAACCGACGGATGGACTCTGTCAACAATTCCGCTCCTTCTTCTTCCTATTTCCTCCTCCCTTATTAAACAGAACTTATTATTTCTTATTCCTTTTTTACAAGAGAGAGACTGACTGTGGCAGTGGTGGCACATTTAATTACCAATTAGCACCCGTAACCTGTAGTTCCCTTTCTTGCCTCATCGGTGAAAAGGATGGGGTGTGCCGTGAGTAAGGACAAGGAGGCCGTCGCCAGGTCCAAACGAATTGACAAGGACCTCCGGGCCGATGCGGACAAAGCGGCCAGGGAAGTCAAACTCCTTCTCCTCGGTTAGTCCTCCCCTCTGGTTCTCTAATAATTACTTCTACTTAAGTCCTCTTTAATACTTAAATGCAATTCACAACAATTAAGTCATGGCTTATAATTCCTGACTGACGTTACTGCTTCTGTTGGAACAGGGGCGGGGGAGTCGGGGAAAAGCACAATTGTCAAGCAGATGAAGATAATTCACGAGAAGGGGTACACCGGGGAGGAATGTGAGCAGTACCGGCCTGTCGTCTACTCCAATACAATTCAGAGTCTCATGGCTATCATTCGGGCCATGGGTCAACTCAGGATCGAATTCAGGGACTCCAGCAAAACTGTAAGTTCAAAGTTCAAACTTATCTAAGCTTGTAATACCCATGCCAATAAGGATGAAGGATGCAGGAATTAACATTTCAACAGCCAAACATCTACAGTCTAGCAGTATCCAGGACACAATAGCATTTCAATATAAGATTGGGCTATATGTGAGGCGTAGGCAGGGCACCAACCAGAAGGGAATGGATCTTTGAAATATTTCTGTATTTCCTGGGTTTCGATATAAAGCTTTCAAGATTTGTGTACGATGAGTCGGGAGATTGACTGCAAAAAATTCCACGAGGTTTCGTGTAATGTTTTATGAGCTAAAGGAAAAAGTCACTGGACTTGGCTGGAATCAGTGACTCTGAAAGTTTAAATGTATTAAATTTTATGTTGAAATTAAATTAATTATTATGTCTGGAATTGTATGAATTAACAGGAAGATGCAAGGCAGTACTTCACATTAGCAAGTGGGTCAGAAGAAGGTGAGCTGAGCCTAGAGTTGGCCTCCGTCATGAAACGCCTATGGGCTGACCCGGGTGTCCAGCTTTGCTTCTCCAGGTCACGGGAGTATCAACTCAACGACTCGGCCGCCTACTACCTTAACGCCTTGGATCGAATATCTCAACCCGGCTATGTCCCAACTGAGCAAGATGTTCTTCGAACGAGGGTGAAGACGACTGGGATCGTTGAGACACAGTTTACTATTAAGAATCTTCATTTCAAGTACGGCTCCCTATCTATGTACATGTACCTAAAAGGTCAACCAGGCCATGGATACAGTTTTTCAAGTTTTTGATGTTGCTTAGCTTTCGATATGTTGCTCACTAAATAATTAAACCTGATCGATAATGGCTTATTCCAGGATGTTCGATGTTGGAGGCCAAAGGTCGGAGCGTAAGAAATGGATCCATTGCTTTGAAGGAGTCACAGCCATAATATTCTGCGTCTCCCTCTCTGGTATGATTACTTTGTTGGATTTAATCAAATAAACTATGTTGCCATCCGAATCACCTGCTATCGACTAAAACATTACAATATGTATAGGTATTTAAAAGTATTGAATAGTAGCTATGTTTCATTGTTCTCTCTCTTATTGTTTTTGCAGGCTATGACTTGGTATTGGCAGAAGACGAAGAAATGAATCGGATGATCGAGTCTACGAAACTGTTTGACTCCATTTGTAATTCCAAGTGGTTTGTAGAGACGTCTATTATTCTATTTCTGAACAAGAAGGATCTATTCGAAGAGAAGATTAAGAGGAGCTCTCTCACAATATGCTTTCCTGAGTACAGAGGTAAGAAACCGTCTGACTTATCTGTTTTCTTAAATACAATTACCTACTAATCGTTTTGGACAATGAATAAGTAGTTGGAAGTTCAAATCCAAGACTGGTCTAACTGGAGGGCTTTCTATTTTGTTTTGGACAGGTTCAAACACATACGAGGATGCGTCGGCTTATATAAAGAATACGTTTGAGGGTTTGAACAAGATGAAAGACCAGAAGAAGATTTACACTCACATAACGTGTGCCACGGATACTTCCAATATCAAATTTGTGTTTGCCGCCGTTACAAATGTCATTATCGAAAGTAACCTCAAAGACTCTGGACTCTACTAAACGTGGTCACTGCCTGTCCGTCAATAATGTGCATCCGTCTTCCACATACTCAATCATTCCTATATGAGCATATCTTCATCAACATCTCTCTCCCGTCAACAAGCGTGCTTTCATACCGTAGTGGCCTTCTAGATTTAATAAGTTATAGTCTAATTATAGCACCTTGTACACGAGTACGCCGTGATTTCAAAAACATTTGAAATGACGGCACTTGTGCCTTTTACGTTCTGATGGAAGAAACTGATGTGGGTTTCACTTCGTCATTGCACACCATGTTTTTCATTTGTACTAAATTGTTCCAAGTTAGTTTGACTTTAAAAGCGTTCAATCAAAGGTTATTAGAATATTTTGAGACTGGTATCCTTGATCAACCGACCTATAAATGTCAGTTCGTGTAACGATGGATGAATTTAAAAGGTCAAACAGCCTTGCAAGTACTCGGATGATTGATGGACTAGAATTGTTGACTATATGGTAATTTCCCTTTCGATATGACTGTTGTCTACAGTGTAGCCCGTGTAGCGATACGATGAAGTGCAATCTAGCAACGATAGTCTAAAATTGTCATTCCAATCGAATGCCGATTTGTTACTACAACTTACAAGGACAAGCCAAAATACAATACCAGCAAAGAGAATTATATTGTTGAATAATCTTTATGAAAAGCAAAGCCGAATTTAAGGATCCTATGGCCTGTTAAAATTTTAAAATTTATTGGTAGGGTTTATAACCTGGATAATGAGAGTGACTGTATTATATCCTTGTACATATATGTGCCAACTTCTCTGTGAAATGAACTCGAAACTCGAGAAGAGTATTTATTATTACATAAGCTAAGGAATTATAAGCTATAAGGATGGTTGTATAGTTTTTTATGCTAAAGACGCTTATCAAGTAATTCATAGATTCTAGAATACGGCAGAAATAGAGTAGAAACTCTAATCGTTAAAACAAACATTCCTCTTCACTCTTTGTATGTTGCTCATTAATTATAGCTTTGTAATTCAATTTAACAAACTTGAGATTAATTGGTGAATCGGAACTGATGGGAGATGAATCCCACTCTGCCTTGTCTTCATTTAAATAAATTTAACAGCCTTGTACAAAGTAACGATCCTGCAACTAAGAGACTTAATCTAGGGTAGTATTCTATTGACTAATTAACTTGACCTTCTGATGATTTCCATTCATTTCGCTCTCTAAATATAAGTCAGCTAACCAGCCTGTCTGTCAATGAATATGTCACAAGTTAAATGTTAAACCAAATCCATTTGTTTTCCCATCCAATTAGAGGGACCAAACTAACTTTGCTTCAACTTTGGTTTTCAGCCTGAAATACCTAAACTGATATTTTATGTCTTTCCATAATTTTTCAAAGGTACAGAATAATATTGATGTATACAAATGTAGATGTAGTTAGAAGTTAAAATGTATTAGTAATATTTAACGCAATTGCCAACTATTGTATATTGCAGTGCCAATAAATCTAGATACTCTCGCAGTTCTTGTTAAAATTAAATTATTGTTGAATTTCTGAAAGTGTAGCTTCTGAATTGGGTTCTTAACTTGAAGAATTTCACTATGAACTATGAGCTACCAGGATCATTTTTGGGGATCATACGGGAAATATTCGGCAAAGTCGAAAAAGGAGTCGACTTTTTTACATTTCTCTTTTAAAAAACATATTTCTTGACATTTCTTCCTAAAATAACTAATCTTAAGTCTTATTTTTATATTCTTTACAAAAAATCTTTTTTTTATATTTTATATTTCAAAAAAACTTTAAATTTAAGATTTAGCATCTTCACATGCACCTAAATTATGACGGAATTATTTTTTAAATCCTAAAGCATATTATTCTAAAGCAATTCCTAAAAACGGGAATTTTTTTGTGGAAAATTGTGCCACCGAGAAAAAATAAGTTTTTGCATCAGCGTTTGTAATCGCATTCGACTTTTTTTATTTGGTTCTTGAATGATATGTCATAGCAAATGAAGGTTACATTGTTATACATAATCAGAAACGTGTGGTACAGATGTGGTGATCTAATGGACTAACATTCAATATTTAACTATAATCGTGGCCGATTTGTGTAGATTCTAGATTTTACAAATGCGGGAGGGAGGGTGAAGGAAGGACGACTAGATAACTTAAAAATACACTTGATTCATAAACTCACAATCTGCATTATCCTTTTTTTAATAACAACACACAGTCATTAATTCACAATTTCACATTCATCAAAAAATAACATTATACTCACCCTAAACTTCATCAGATTCCGGCTCTGATTAATTCATGTAATGTAACTCCAGACTTCGTCTAGAACTTTGAAAGTGTCAGGTCATATATAGATTACTCGTAACCTTTCCTAGACTTAAATTCGAAATCAGTCTTTCGGAAGCCCATCCTCAAGATAAGTATGAGTCCAAAATTTGCTATACTCTCCTCACGCTTGAGTCTCCAAATAAATAACATTCGATACAAAATACATTCGATAAGCCTAAAACTGATTGGATTAAGAATTCTTCAGCACCCCCAGCGTCCAGAGTTTCTAAAATCCAACCGCTTAATTAAAGGGAAACACAGTAATAAAAATAATTGGAAAGGAATTTCAGCTTCGTATTATCGTATTGATGTCTAAAGCTGCACTTGCAACCAATACGGCAATACTTTTCAGTTATAATGAATATGTAGGTGTAAATGTTTGTGGGAGGCCAGTCCCACTTGCTTATGTAGTACAAAACATAAACCCTATAGGGACACGTTATACTAATACTTGACTTAGACTTGTTATAAAAGGGACCTTGATTTCTTATTTAAAACAATAAGATAGTATATTATAATTGAACTTCGTACTTGATATCACAACGAGGAGGCTGGGGATATTGAGCCAGAAGAATCCGAAATAGAACAAAGGATCCTTAATTGTAACACTACTGGACAATTAGTTTAAGTATTAGGAACATTGCGTATAAGTTGTGATCATGTTCCCAACTTTCTGAGTAACGGTTTTGCATCTTCCACCACCGCTCGAGTGGCTGGAACTCGCTTGATGATGAACATCGCCCTGATCTCCGAAACGGCGATGTTCATGATGATGATGACCTCCACCACCACCGAAATGAGTCCCGAAAAATGAGTCGCCCCCACCGAACGTGTGAGATTCGAATGGGTCTTCTTCCTATTGCATAAATTGAAATTTAATTCCACGTGCACCTAAATTTCAACTCTTAAGATATGATTGAAACTGGCCTCTAAAGTCCCTCACGTTAAGCACTTACATCATTGAAAAAATCTTCGAAAGTGAAGAAACCAGCACCCCCACCAGCTGATCTCTGATCTCTGCCATGCTGCTGCTTATGGCCCTGTTCATGTCCACCGAATGAAAAGTGGAAATTGTCCTCTCCGAATTCGGGGAAGTCGAAGTTTTTGAAGATGTCGTCGAAACTGAAAGGGAATCCCCCAGCCCCACCTCCACCTCCACCTTGACTGAAAGCGTCGTGACCAAACTGATCGTACTTCTTCCTCTTGTCCCCGTCCGACAGAATCTCGTAGGCTAAGGACATAAATCAGTTTATTAATTACAGATCAACTTTAATGATTTCAAGATAAGAAGTCTGTTGAAATGTTTACCTTCGGCAATTTCCTTGAACTTTTCCTCTGCCCCTTTCTCCTTATTTTTATCCGGATGGAACTGAACAGCCAACTTTCTGAATGCCTTCTTGATCTCCCGGTCCGTTGCAGAAGATTTGATTCCCAGGACTTCGTAGTAATCCTTTTTTTGACCCCCATGTACCAAAGAAGTCAAGCCAGGGTCAAGAATAAGAAGTCCGAGGAGAAACACGAATGTCAAATATGAGGTCAGCATACTGCTCAACTCCATTCTGAAATCAATATACAACACATGGACAGAGTCATTTTAGGTTCCCAGGTGTCAGGGTCATTTCTTTTACAGCGCTTTGGCTAGTTATGATATGAACGAATCTTGTGATCGTGGTGATATGTACAATGTATATGAATGGAATGGATCGACAACTTACCTTAAACGTAGTAGTTTTCTGCGCTGCAACTCCGGGACTAGATTTAATCTGCTGCTGATTTAGTGGAATGGATGGATATAATTCCGAGTTTGGAAGGGACAGTCTCTCTCTTATCCAACAAGCCCTTCGTCTCTGATATCCGTTGATCAAGTGAAGAAGCGAAAGGAGCAAAGAAACCTCGTCAGTAGGAATTAATTCGAGAAGGTTGGCTCTCGCTGGGTTAGACGGACGAGGACTGACTTCATTGGATGGCCAACAAAATGAGGAGGGGCTCAGAAATTCAATAACAAAAGCACAGCTTACATAATATTCAAACGTGCAGAGCATAGAGAATACTGAGTCAGTCTGACTACATATCAGAATTTTATAATAGAAGTGACTAGAACCAACTACGTCCAACTCGTTGTATTCGTCAAAAAAACCGTTGACATCGGGGCCGTGGCTTAACTATCAGACGATGCGATGGTAAGATATACGACGGGGTCAAGTGATACAAGTCAGTTCAAAGAGTTCAAACATTCCGTCGATAAGGTTCCACATAAATCCTTTAAAATCCTGGTTCCACTCTGACCCTATCTGGACCCTAGTCCCGTCATCATCAGCTAATTCATAATAATTACAACTTTTTGCTAGCTCGGTAACGCAAAATATTACGAAGGATGAGTTATTCAAGTTTCAGGGCCGATAAAACTGAGCAGTTCCTATCATACATAACGTTCAGACGAAACACGCCGGCCGGACTGATCAGATTAAAGGATACTGCATGCAACTGTCAAGTTGACAGTGATACAACTGACCTAAAGTTCATGAAAACCGATACTTGAAACATCTTAGTAGGGTATTTTGCATAGAAAACGAATTTATTACTTAAAAGTTAAATTAACAAAGACTGTCAAAAGCCCGAAACATGCGGAATGTGGAGAGGAAAGCTGTGGATTATTTCTTTTTCTTTTTGGCCATAAAATCGGCCATGGGGTCTTCCTCTCGACTTCGTTTCATAAGGTAAGCTTCTACTTCGACCTCCGTGGGCGCCTTGACATCATATCGACTGTTGTAAGGTCGATGTCGATCATCCATCATCTTCTCAGCCTCTTTGTCTCGACGCTCCTCTTCAGCCAAGGCCTGTGCCAATTCCTTCTTATTTTTCTTCGTCTCATCTTCATCTTCGGAGGAGGAGGAAGAATCCGAAGAACTGGAGGAGTCTTCTTTCTTTTGGTTCCTTTTCAACTCTAACCTCTTCTTTTTTTTCTCTCGTCGTTTTGCTTTCCGCTTCTGCTTCTTTGCCTTCTCCTCCGCCTGCTGATCTGCACATTCCGCCTCCGCTTCTTCTTGGTCGGCCTTCCTCTTCAATTCCATATGAATCTCGACCAGAGACTTTGGCTCCGCTCGCTCTCGAACACAATCCATGTTAAAGTCGGATGCTGACAGTGGTACTTGGGATTTGTCATTTGCTACCCGACCAGATTCTCCAGTACAGTAGGAATTCTACAATAAAAATGTCCGTGAGTCAAACATCTTACAGTCAAGTTAATTCATAATGTTTAAAATAATCATACTTCAATCAAGGCATGGCAGCAGAGGTAACCCCAAGCTCCCGCCCTCCAGTAGGATCCAAAAACAGAACAGTGGTTGTTCGGATAAATGTCTTCCTCGTACTTAGATCGAATTACGGTTCTGTCTCCTCCCTATAGGTTTATCAATTACATAATCACGGGCTATTAGTTGATTTAAATAAGTTAAATTATTTCCTCCATTACAAAATATAACATACCTTTAGAATCTTTCCTTGTCGAGAATATTCAACGTAGTCCTCCGTTTGAGCTAGAAGGAGAGATTTAGGAGGTGCGTCTAAGTGGATCTCACCTCCGTACTTGTCGATGATGTTCTTTGTAAGGGACCCTTTGAATTCGTCTTTCTTTTTCTCAAACTCTTTCTTCAAAACTTCAAGTTTTGTAGGCTCTGCCAGCAAGTGAACGTCAACTCCTTTTTCGTGAGCCTCCCAAGCGAACATTTGAGCTTGTGCATGTTTTGTAGTGTCTCCCGAAATTCTCACAAAGTTCTCTCCTGCGTAATCCAAACTGTTCAAACAGAATATTACATTAAAAATGCTTACATAATCCCGGGTAACGTTATCAATTTAAAACTTACTCATCCATAGATTTGCCAGTATCTTTATAAGGGTTGTCCCGCATAGCACGAGTTTTGGGATCATAGTAGGCTGAGTTGGGATCCAAATTTCGTAAGTATTTAGCCACGTCTTCACGGATTCGGAGATTACGAACAGTAATACGCTGTTTAGAGTCCACCTTAGTTCCGGGCATGTCGATATCGTCAACGTATTTGTCCTCATCCTCTTCAGGCCCTTCGTGTTCGTCATCCATGACCATGTTATCTGGCAACTCACCCTCTTGACCTGATTGCAGCTTTTCTGTTTTTAATAGTCGCTTGGCATCCTCAATCTATAATTCCATACAACATTTAAGTTACTTCTAACATAGTAATTCACAATTGAATAATCACAACAGGCGTTTAATTAGTAGGCATCTTACCTTTTGGAACTCGTCCACAATCGTGAGATATTCATTAGGGTCATATCCATTCCACCTATCCCGTTTCCCATCAAAATCTAATGCCAGGTTTGGTTGAAGATGCTCGTCGGGCGCTATGTCCTCTCCGGTAAATCTAGCTCCGATCTTCCGAGGTCTCTCCAAGCAGTCCTTCTTTTTGTGAGTCACGGCCCCACAATTCTCGCAAGATCCTTTCCTGAACTTTGTGGCAACTTTTGTCTATCAAAAAAGGAAGGATGAAGGAGGTGAGAAAAATTCGAGTATCCTTCTTAGAAGGGGGTTTATAGTATTTTAAATTGATTTTCTACGTTTACCGAGTCCACTCCTCTCTTGTACCAATCTTCCAATGTCGATACTGCTTTCTTGTCCTCATCCTGAACTCGCTGATGCCGAAGAGTCGGTCCCTGAGCACTGTAGTACCACGGAGCAGCTGAGATGTACTGCGGGATATGCGGATTTATGTCTCTCCCACTCTCGTCCACTGCAGCCGGAGCTGTTCCTGCCTATGAAAATACAATCCAAAATCTATTATCCTTCAAACTCCCAACAACGATCAAGCAGGTCATATAGTAAATACATTATATATGATATAGCACAAACAATAATAACTTCATTGACAGAAACCAATTTCTGCTTACTTTTCGGGCTTCCTCGAGTTCCTTTTGCTTTCTCCAGTCCTCCCGAGACCTTCCTGGCTCATTCGACGGGGTTTCAGAGTCCTTCATACGAATTAGCTCCGAAACAGAGACTGTACTTTGACCTTGGGCCATCTTGCCTTCCTTAAATAACTAAAGCCAAACCTCTTTACAGTATAAGTTCAAAGTATGGAGTAAAAACAAATTCCAAATTTACGTCTGATTTCGCTTGTTGGCTATCACAACACACAACAAACAACAACTAGATACTTTCCTTAGTCTCCCTCCATCTATTTCAGCTTCCTTCTTCAAAATCTTCCAAACTTTGATCAAAATTAATTAACTACCATCGTTCAGATTTAGAAATAAACCACAGTTCACTCACAGTCCGAAATTTGAGCTCAGAATCCGAATACCTCCGTTTTGGGGAGAAATGAATACTTTGAAGAAGGTGCCAAAATGTTTTTCCTCCAAGCCGCCAAATTCAGATCTGGCCGCCTGAATTTATTCCATTTTTGAAGGCAACTCGTAATTTCTTTTGCATTGAATTATACTTCTTTAATTAATTAAATTAAATTTTGGTTAAATAATAAATTCAAAATAAATTGGAGGTGGGATGGATGTGTCTGGCTCCGAGTCTTCGGATGTTGACTTCCTAGGACCAAGTGACGATGAGTCTGACACCGTCACATTCACTTCACGGGAAATTCTTGCTCGACTTGAACGAGTAAGGCTGAAACTAAATTCTCTAATTTACGTAAATTATTAAATTATATTATTTTCATTCTTGAATTATCTTGGAACTGCGTTCATAACCTAAAATACTTGAGGACTGATTTGCGAAAGTTTTCCTTGATTTTAATGTATCGCTGCCTCACTGCACTGCGGTCAACATTTTGCATTTCCTTACACTTTTCTTATTCCCCTAAAGTTCAATGGATAGTAAACAATGTTTTTAATTCTGTTTCACTGTCGTATTTGCATACTTTTTATTCTATGTCGTGTAGGGATGGATTAACGAGAAGATCTCCCCGGAGTTACTGCCCCCCTTGTCCGCCGAGAGAGACGTGATGACCAAACATGTTCGAATGATGGAAAATAATCTAAAAAAACTGGACAAAATGGATGTACGAACTCCGATTCATTCTATCGAGGTAAACTCTGCTGTGCAGTGTGTACTGCTATTTTCATTATACTATACCTACATATATTTACCTACGGTAATACGGATATTGTAATGTTTTGCATTCTGATTTGTGAAGTTGGCAAGGATTAGATTCGTGTTAATAAGTTACGTAAGGACCCGGCTGTTAAAAATCCAGGAACAGGCTTGGTTCCTAATGGACTCTGAACAGAAGCGACCGGTGAACGTAGAGTCAGTTTTGATGGCCGATGAACTTACATTTCTCAGAGGGTAAACATCCTTAAATTAAGCCGTTATAACACATGCAGATGAGCAGATAATTATATTGATTTGAACTATTTCCACTGTCGTTGGCCGGTTGGCCGAATGTCTAAATCTGTATTCGTTTGTTCCTTCCTGTAGCTTTGTATCCGGCGTTGATGACTATTTGAAAACGGTGGTGGCCAGTAACTTTCCCCAGCCGCTTCAAAAGGTAGACACGAAGAAATATATGAAGGCGCCCCACATGGACACTTTTGTCTTCTTCCGGTCAAAGGAATCTCAAAATGTTAATGTAGAGGATGCAGAAGGACAGTAAGTTGATTATTGATGTATTTTAAGTGGAGACTCGCCAACATTCACTAAATTTCTAGCGTGTGCATAAGTAGGGTTAATTGTACATAACTGTACTATGCACATAGCTTATTGTTCGGATAACTTCAGCCCTAAATTTTGACGAAAATTATCCGTGTAGATAAAAAAATTCTCTAGAGAAAAATCGTCCAACCCAGGTTAACAATTTGATTTTTGCTGGGAGATAAATCTCCTATCCCAAGACAGTCGGTTAGTGAAACAGCGGATGTCAGACCTAACCTAACTGACTGAATTTTTTGTTGAATGTCGTAGAATTTGAGTCTAGTCGGCATTCAGATTACAGCAATCGAATATTCGAACTCGGATATTAAAATTCCTAGTTTTTTCAAATCTTTTTCAATATATAGTGATCCAGCGTGTGCAAAGTTAGCTTGAAACATTTTTTATCACTTTGAAATTTAAAGAGAAAATGCCAACGAGTTTTATTTAAGACCAATAGTAGTACATAGTAGTCAACAATAAAATAAAAACAACCGACCACGACATAAAACTAGCGCAACCGTCCTGGTTAGGACATTTTTACTTGAAACGTAATATTCTACTCAAATACCTGCTACTATTCGACGCATTCGATTCGATTATCGATAGCCTCGAATATCAAATGCTTCGAATATTCCAACCATTATTACAGGTTTTTTTTTTGTTTTTTCAGGCAATATACTGTAGACCTTAAGGATGGGGATCAACACGTTATGCGCTACCAACCGATCTCATCCCTTGTGAAATCCGGTGCTGCCTATTTAGTGTAACATAAAGTAAACTAAAGTTTCGGGAAAATATTGCCTTCCTGGGGATTCTGGGCTGCTAGGTCAAGATTCAGTTCAGATTAAGCAATAAATAATCGATTTTTTTTACTGCAATTAAGAATTTTTTTTTTTATTGAGAGTATTTATTAGTAAGTGATGTGTATAGGGAGTGACCTATGGGTTAGTAATTAATAGCTACGAGGAGAAGAAAGCTTGGGAGGATTGTAGACGCCAGACCCGTCGAATACAGATGAGTAAACTGTACTATAATCGTGCCTGCCCTCCCTGAGCAAATGTAAATCGGAAAACGATAAATGTTCTCGTCATAGACTCAGGGCTGTTCCCACCATTGCTCGGTTCATCATCATCATGACGCCCGAATCCATTCCAAGCATTCTTAATTAGAGAACTAGTTGACAAACATGTTAATAAATCGGATAGATAGAGAATCCCTCCAAAAGAAGGGGCAGAAATGATAAAATATTTGGAAGATGGACGAGAGAATTGGGAAATATAATTCAGGCCGAGTCGTTAACCGTTTTGTGTTGATTATTGATGCAGTGGATAATTAGGCTTAGGTGTTAACCTAGCACCAATGCATCGAGGCAAAGTTTTGCTTGTTTTGGAAGACTGGGCCCCAACTTCCGTAGTTGTTTGTCTCCTTTGGGGGCTCCGTCTTCTTAATTGTGGCTCCTTGTTGTTTGTCCATCCGCTGAACGGCCTCATACCCAGCCTTCCTGCTCATAGATAAAAAAACCTTGTTTACACGTTATATAGGTATATGTACGGTGAATAATGCTGGGGTCAAACGTCAAGGGTGGTTTTGGAACTCCCACATACGTTATGACACATAAGTGACGTGTCCTCATTAAATGAGGAAGGAATATGGACAGACCTGGCAATTGGATCTGACGTCCTAGCCATGCACGAGCTAGCGGTCAACATGTTCGTTTTTTCTCCTTGGACCATTGTAACTTCCTTATTGTATCAAATAGTGATAATCAGGGCTGTCGTCCAGGGTCGTCTTCTAGAGAGACTTTCTATCCACCGTTACCTTCTTGTCACTTTGTTCTCTCCCTTAGAGTCGTGTCTCCTCAGCGACTTCACTCCGCCTACGAATCGTTTCATCACAATATGAAAAAGGTAATACAAAGCTTAAGGGTTAATGGTCCCGACCCCTTCAACACCTTAACTTTCAATTCTGTCAAGCCCTTCAAGCACATTTCTACATTAAGGAGCCAAAGGACCGCATCGAGGTCACTGAGGACTACCACATGACATGAGGACATACGCTAGAAGAGATGGGCTGGCCAGGACAATTCACGGGACGTGATGTAATGAAGTTAGAACCCAAAGTTCAAGTTTGTTTCCCGAGTTACCACGTCTACTTCCCTTTAGGGAGATCAGGTTTTTGTCAAGCCTGCAAACAGAAACAAAAAAATCAGAAAAAAACGTCACACACCACCAAACTCCTGTCAATTTTTACGAGCAACTTCTTGACAAACTCGTTCCATATCTCAACTCTCCATCTATTTTCTCAACCTACCTAATCTACAGCCAGAGCCAACTCTCTCGTCCACATACGATCTATTACGATATGTACTTACGTTGACAAATTCCCTGCTAAAGTAGTGGAAGCCAAGCCAGGTCGACTTTTTTTTGGATCAGATGTGTTTGATGTCAGAGATTACTAATTAAAGCCAATCTCAATATTCTCAATAGTTTGGGCCATAATCGTATCAGTAATTCTAATTATGTATATACACGCCGATGCGAAGAGTACGTATACCGTTTAGTCATACTAAACATATTGCTACCGGCCATGGATTCCTCAACAAGGAAAACTATGCCAATTAATTGTTAATTACATTAGGACTAAATTAGGCATAAGGATTTTAAACTGAAGGTCCTATAAAGGATACATAAGCCGGAGGAGGCTGTTTTGATATTTTGATAGATATACATTATATGTATTTGATGTTCTAACAATATATTATATGTATTTTGTGTCCTAAGAATCACCACTTCCTGGATTTGATGACCGTTACAAGCTTTTGTTTCTTTAATGTATTTTAAAACCCTGTAAACATTCAGCTACATAAACAAGGACGCTGTAGTTTCGAATTCCAAATGGATTCGAAATTTGGGAGGAGGAGATTGATAGAAGAACATAATTACCTGAGTTTATTCTGAAGCCGAACAGTTTCTTGATCGTCGCGAATGACTACTTTTTGCATGGACACATAAATATTGGACACACCTCCACAAATAAACGGTGTTAAAGACAATATTGTCCTTAACAATGAAGATTTTTAAAAAATCAGGATTGATTAGCGTTGGATAAGATTGGTAGTTGGCTGAAGGGAGAATTGAGCTGGACGGTATTGAAATTGAAAGTTCTGAGTCCTGAGAGCTTGGAAGTTGTTTGTAAGGCAGGCTGGATTTCACTGGAGAGGTGTCCTATGAAGGTCTCGTCTATTATATAGCCTTCTGAGTCTACTTCATCGATTGACAACAACTTTGTTGTTTCACCACCTCATTCACCACACCATCATCATCATCCTCAAAAGCATCGGCATCATCATCATCCTTCTCATTAAAAGTCAAAACCATTTTATACTGTATATCAAAATCTTAGATGGGTAGGGCAAAAATGGTTAAAGAATTCTTGGGGGTCCAAAAGTCCATCCTGCCTGCTGCGGCTCTCCCTACTTCCATGAATCCAAATGACAAGAAGGGGTCTGTCTTCAAACGTCTAAGGACAACGGGATTATTTTATTGTATTTTGTATTTGCGTTGCAATCGAAGATGCAGTTCGAGTTCCTAGAATCAGGATCCATCTTATATCGGAATGTCAGGTGGTTGTGGTGTGGCCAGGTGTCGTCTTACGTAAACCGACTACTGGACTGTAATGCTTCCAGTGGGCTCTCTGATTCTAGTCAATTAAGCTGACTATAACCTTTTGTCAAGTTTTACTTTTACTTTGCGTTGTCACAATCATAATCTCCTTCCCATGCAGCTTTGCTAGGTCCTTTTCATAACTTATGTAGCCGATTTTCACAACTCATTCATATTTCGTATGATTTTATCTACCTATACCTATATGGTTTCAATGGTATGGTGTGGTATCAATAGTTATATTTGGAAATATCGAGGCTCAATTTTCTAAAGTTTCGACTTGAAATGGTGACTGGGTCGACCGTCAATGTCTACTTGAACGGCTGACTGAGTATTTAGCATAATGGCTTCATTCGGTGTGCTATGAGTATAGAACGACGACGACGGACAAAGTGCGTCGTTAGATGTGTATGTGTTCAAAATAACAAGAACAATAAAATGACATTACAATACTGAGGAGCGTTATCGGCACTGGCTTTAAAACGGACTGGACAGGTTGGTTCCTATAAGCCCCGATGGGCCTGTACACTTTGTGAACTCGATGCTGCAAGATTCGTTTGTGATCAAAAATGAGGTGAAGGAATCAGGGAGAAGCTGCGTGACAACATCTCATGAAAACGTCTCTGACTGAGTCCACCACGAGCCTGTCTCATGATCGAATATTTCCTTCGTTCCACTTTTTTGCAACATCTCAGATATGCACTTCGCCTAATTAAACGACAGCAATTCCACCAGGTTTTGATTGGACAGGTCTAGAGGTTCGGCTAACTATAATGCCTACTACCCCTAAGTAAGTACCTAATGTACCAACAATAATCTTTCCTTTCAGGGAAATAGCCTCTCCTTGTCAACACCAGAATCATTATCTTGGGGACAAAAAATAAATGTTTTACTTTACATTTACATTAAACTACATCCGCTGCCCAATCTGAAGAACGCTGGTGGGCGACTGTGCGTAATAAGCTCTTACATACTCTTAAGCTTTCAATTGTAAGCATTAAGTCTTTAATTAAAAGTCTGAGCTTGGAAATTCAAATATCGGTTGAAATTGAACTTAAAGAAATGATTACCCTAAAATCACTTTATAAGCCGCCCACGATAACAAGTCGCAGTCATGAAATAATACACTCCATCAAAACATGATAGACAAGCCGCCCACTATAATAAGTCGCATCTAAAACACTATTTTTAAAGGGTACAAATACACCTAAAAATTATACATTGTATGAATAAATAAATAAATAAATAAATAAATGTTTTAGGTGTATCTGTACTCTAATCTTTTAAGAAGATTAAGCAGTCGGAAAACATACCAAATTCAATATCAGTCAGTTTTCCAGTATCAGTTGTGTCCTTAAAATGCATTCTCAACAATTTCCAAGTCCGAAATCAACTAATTTCAACTAATAAGAGTTGCTTGGGGATGAATTTAATGGGTTTGATAGCGATTGAAATTTGTGTGGAAATTTTTGTAAATTATGAGAATGTCAAATAAATGGGTCAACATTTTTAAATAGATAAGCCGCCCACCATAATAAGTCGCACCTTCAAAAAATCACTTTTTTTCTAGTATAAGCCGCGGCTTATAAAGTGATTTTAGGGTAAATGGAATATGATGTTTTAAAAGCGTAATGACTTAGGTTTTTAATAGACAAGTATCACGTTTATGTGTTTGAACTAAGGTTATTAAATTCATAATATCGAATTACTATTTATAGTACGGTCAACGGTACATGATCTACAGGTCTCGTATGGTTTATACATAATCATAAGCTAATATAGGGTACTGGTATTGCATATTTGCCCTAGCCTACTGTTTAAGATCAAAAATCTCAATTAGCAGAGGCTCAACTTCACGAGGATTGACTTCCAGAAAGACGCGCAAGTGATTAGAGTTAAGGACGTGTAGTTCGGCTATCTTCTGAATTAGCTGAAGGTACGTCGAACGGGCTTCACAACCGTTCCGAGTAGACTCCAAGTATCTGTAAAACATTTAAAAATTCGGATCTATTATTCCAATGAATAGAACCTCTTCAAACAGTTTCCACAAAATGTCCCTGAATCCCAATACAAAGTGTAAAACAAGGCATTGCGTCATTGGGAGACAGCATAAAAAGCTAAATTGGCATTGAGATGAAAATCCATCCACTCATGAATAAAAATGCCCAAACCAGAGCCACTCCGGTTTAATGGAAACATTCTCTGCCAAGCACGTCTCCAGATACAATCTGCAATCTGGATCAGTAAATAAAAATACGCTAGCAATGTGCATCAATATGAGCCAACTGATCCTCAACGAAGCTAAAACGACTTAATCCTTCTGTTCATTATTGCATTGTTGCTCTACTGTTAAATTAACGAATGAAATGGCTACAGTCACAAATGCAAATGGCATACACGTGATTACGGGATGTACATACCGCTTAAGTAGGTAATAGTAGGAATCCTGCTCCAGATTGACAACGTCCTTGTGAATGACATTTGGTCTTTCGGGAGTGAAGAGGGTAATAGCACACAAGATTGTCATGATGTTGTCATCCGACCTCCACTCTGCCTTAAACGACTTTACGAATCGTTGATGTTCCTCGTACAAGTTCCCACGGGCTTCTTTCAGAACTCCGAGCTTAATATTATAGCCATTGCTGTGAGGAATCTGCAAGAAGATGTGGAGTCAATGCTTAGTCTGGAATTTTACAATATGGTACAGTAAACCCTGTTTTTACGGCTACGAATATCCGAACCAAAAAGTGGCCGTTTCTGCGGCCGGAAAAAGAGGTACACACACAAAAACAGATAGTTATGTACAATGTCGTTTTTTGTCAAATACATTTGATAATAATGTACGTCATAATTCTGATTGTAAATATGCTGATATGCACTCAATCAAGTTACTTCAACAACCATTTTAAGTCACCTAAAAATGACCTAAAATGTGTGTAAAATCCTATTGGAGTAGCAAGGTTGGTAGGAAATAAGCTCTTGAACTTATACATTTTCAACACTGACCGTAAAAAGGGGTAAAAGTTTGGCAAATGTAGGTAAATAGCTGTCAAAATAGTGGCCGCGGCCGTAGTCTCAAAAATAGGTTCATTTAACATGGGAATTTTTTATCTGGAAATAAATGTGACCGGATCTCGAGGTGTTCATAAAAAGAGGGTTTACTGTAGCAGTAGCGTGTGCCTATATTAACGTAGCTATGAAAGATAAGTTAGCTTACGTTCCAGGAGTCTCGTTCAGGATCGTAGGAGACCACACTACGAAGGATCATCATTTCTGTACAGCCACCTTTCAACAGCGCGATTTGATCTTCCTGACACATGTTCTTGAATGCGCATATCTTTTTGGACATCTTAATCAGCCTCCGGATGGCAATGTCCGTTAGATTTATCACATTTATTAAAGATGGGTCACATGTTTCCTGCTTCAAAATATCATGGACATTAAGTATTAACATATCCATTCTATAACTCTGACTGATTGTACATAAAATCTGAGTAATGCATTCAATGAGTACACTTAAAAATGTGTTAATGTAGCTTACAAACTTACAATTTTGATAGGGCCATCCGCATCTACCGGTGCATTTAGAGCTTGGCCGGCAAAAAACAACTCATTAAGCTTCGCTCTTTCTGCCTTGTTGAGGTCGTTGGAATTGTGACTTTGTGTATGGCCCAGAACGCCAAAAGCATTGAACTCTGCACTGATGGCAACACGTAGAATAGATTCCATAGTGTTGAGGGGCAAGGGGGCCAACTCCTCCCCTAAAGAGTCTCCGCTCGATGAGTGAGTCATGATTGAGTCATTGCAGGACTCCTCTTTATAATGTTCGATTGTGACGGAAGGTCCTGCAGTGAGGCAGAGGGTGTGAGGCGGTGAATTATTCGGCGAATCTACTCCGCGGTAATCCTCCTTGTCTCCTCTCGTGTCATCGTCAGGACTATCTGGAAAGCTACTCGTACTCGACTCTATAGTTATAATCGTATAACGATTAGTTATTTAACTTAACTCCTAAATACTATGCTGCAACACTATTTACCTGCAAATTGGGGATCTGGAGGAGACTCTGCTATCCCCGGTCCAATGAGAGAGGCCAAGAGGGGCATTTGAGGAGGCTGGCTATTTTGAACACAACCAGCTGGAGTCCCTTTTGGAATTCCTTGCACGAGGGGGCTAAATGTCTCTTTTGGCTGATGTGGATTCTGTAAATACGGGTGGGGAAGTTTCGGAGCTGGGACGACTGAGTGTGAGTTCTCCAAGTTCTCAGACCACATTTTTTGGCTCACAGGTGAGACTCCAATAAAACTATGTGACTGATTAGGATGACCTTGACCCGAATGAGTCGAGTGGATGACTGAGGGGATTCTGGAATGTTCTTGAGGTGGAGAAGGAGTACTTTGCTTGACAATCGGGAGTTCATGTAGGGAAATCGCAGAAGACTCCTGCATGGAATTATTATTATGCGGCATCATAGGTAACTTCGTTAGTTGAAGTGAACTTTCCATAGCTGTGCTCTGCTTTTCGGGGACACCAACGGCCTGGAAGGACAATTATTTTTAGTTTTAATGTTAAATCATTTAAAGCGAAATCGTGTCTTCCCACTAATCGCTTTCCCCTTCTATGAAAATCAATTCTCGTTTCCCTTCCGTCTCTTCTGTTCATATTCAGTTTAGATTTAATATTTTCATCCTTTTTTTTTACTATTTTATAACGCTAGGACAAATTAAAAAAGGCTACTTATAAGAATACCAAACTGAACTTCACATCAAATTATTACTTCACATTCACTGATGCCAACAATTTTACAAATCTTACCCTTAATGTACTGGAACGTATAAAAAAATATGCTGAATGATACAAAAAGATATTTCAAAGAATTTTCTAGGAGTACTAACGATTAGTTTCTACATCGCATTTCAATTGCGAACGGAAACTCTAAGTTTACTAGCTACTTTACTGCTTAGCTGCTTTACTAGATAAATGACTTAGCATTTTCTAAGGAATGAAATCATGTCGGGGTACCAGGGAATCGTATAAGCAACATGTAACAGATTTCGACCCTTTTTGGACTAAAATTTCAACTACAAGTAAAAAAAAAAAAAAAAAATAAGTTCAATTTTTACCCCGGGAATATTAACCCTAAAAATATGAACATAAAAAGACTTAAAATTCTTATTATGGATGGGTTCAGAAAAGTTAATTTCATTAGCCTTTAGTCAATTTCATAGAGAAATTTTTAAATAAATTATATTTCAATTTTTCACACTTTGCGCATCTTTAACTTTTTCCATATTCGGAATATTTAAAAAAGGAAAATCCTTATTAAAACCTTGTAATTGACTTTATATGGAAGAGATAATATATACTAGAGATTGTCAATTACTGATATACTGAAAAAATATACTGAATTGACGGAAACATTATAAAAAACATTTTGTTTCAATTAGCTTTCTTGAGGATAGGTATCAGTTTACTAAAGGTATTTTTTATCAAATCTTATCCAATTCAGTAAATGTATGTATATTCAGCAAAACTTTATGTGGAATTCAGTATTTTAACAGGACGTTTCAATTTTAATCATTTAAAAAATAAACACGATCACTGTGACTTGTCCACTCGTTCCAGCTACAGCTAAATCGAATGTTTCCATCCCACCATTCACTATCACTACCTTGGACGCCAATTACGCTGACGCTCTGAGTCAGCTTTGAAGGCAGATAACTACTTAACTACACACATACCTACATAAAATGTTTTGCATCAATCTATTTGCATAAAGTTTAGGTGCATACATATTGAAATGAATCAAAAGGATTTTATTTGAATTTCCAATCAATGGTTACGCTGACCCGTCCCGATGGAGATTTATAGATTACATTGAATGAGCTGAATAATGAAATTACCTGACACATGGCAGGGACTTTAGGGGCAGTGACCTCCCCGTCACTCATTAGCTGTGGCTGAGACTCCGAGCTGGATCGCTTCATCCGATTTTGTTCAATCTTCTGCTTTTTCATCTTCTTCTCCTCGTCCGTCATAATCCATTCCTTCTTCATTCCGATGTCTATGCACTTCTTCAACCTGCACTTCTGGCAGAATCGGCGAGTGACAGGGTCCACCTTGCAGTTATCATTGAAAGGGCAGACGAACTCTTTGGTACGGAGAGCATTCCTCCGAAAAAATGCTTTGCAAGACTCGCAGGTTATTGCGTTGAAATTGTTTCCTAGTGGACAAATTATTTAAGGATTATTCAATTCAAATTCAACTCATTGCATTTATATATCCACTAATGTAGATGAATATGCATTGTATGAGTCTATTTTAATTATACAGGTGAAAGTTTTGTACACCCAAAACCTTCTCTCCATACTCATCAGTCAATCCACCATATCCAAAAACCAAGCCATCTAACTCATGAAGAAACCGAATTCGAATTTGTATGTCTAAATACCTAAAGCTTTGTCCCCACAAACTCCGCACACTTTTGGGTCAGGCTTCCCGTGCTTTCCGTTTCTGAAATAGCAAATACATATAATATTAGTTCAATTAGTCTAATAAAAGCTTGTGGTATTTAAATAGTCGAATCTGTGAAGTCTAATTTTTGGCCGGTGGAGGCCTTACCGTTCGGCAAGGGCTGTCCCGTCTAGGGAATTGCAGTCTCCTGTATCTACATCATCCCTACTGGCATCTGATGACCTGTCGTCATCATTTGGTGACAGCTCCAGCTCCATTTTGACTAGTCCAATGGCCTGAGTTGAATTCTGAACTTCTGTTGGGTTATCAGTCAGATGACGAATGTGCTCACGTTTCCTATGACTGGCTGCAGAATGGATGTTATTGTCATATCTCCAGTAATTCTCTCCATAGTCATCAGTCAATCTAATGGAAGATTAAAAATAATTTATTGAGTGCCTCAATAATTGCATCCCAATTATGCTTAACTAGCCATAGTTGACCTAGCACTTCCTACTGAGGGCCATACCGACAAGCTGATACCATTCAAAGTCAAAATGACTAACTCAGCGCTTAAGTTTAGACGTTTAGCTGATGACCTCGTGACCAACTAATCAAATCCCTAATACAGATCCGTATTCCCTTTCAATACCTTGTTGTGTTTGTAGATGTAGAGGGGAATTGCTTATGCGAATATCGACAGTCGATGACAGACGATGGGTAGGAGGTGGTCGTCAGTCCTTCCGTCGACCAGTATTCTCCCTGCAACAAATCACAAATCAAACCGGTCTATACAAACAAACTAGAAAGAGGGTTAGAAATCTTAGAATTTCAATATTACGAATTACCATGTACTCTATCACGAACTAATATTATTTAGCAATGCTTTTTAACTGATAAGAAATGATAAAAGAGGACTTGAAGTACTTATCCTCCATCCATTCACCATTCTCTGCTGATTAAATAAATCACATAGTCTCTCTTCAATAATCCTTCACCACCCAATATAACTCATTACTCTGGTTCAAATCACATTATCGAAAATGGAGTATGCTCATGTTGTTCAATGTTATGTAAGCTAACCATGATACGTTACTAGTTAGTAGAATGTACAGGTTATCAGTCAGCCAATTCACAATGCTGAAATTACAAGTCAATCACCATAACATCCCCACTGCCAACTTTCGGAGATGATTGAAGCCGCGGAGGAATTCCTGGAATTCCAATTAGTTAGAATGCCGTTCTACAATTAACTACAAACCTCCAAAATGAAAAAAATTATTAGGAGACACTAGTCGAACTAAAAGTTAATATTTGACACGAGTATTACAACTTTTGTGCCCCATACACGACTTTTCTCTAGCTAGAGGTCAAAAACTGGGTACAAATAGAAAATTTTAGCCGCGGAGGAATTCCTGGAATTCCAATTAGTTAGAATGCCGCTCTACAATTAACTAAAAACCTCCAAAATGAAAAAAATGAGTAGGAGACACTAATCGAACCAAAAGTTAATATTTGACACGAGTATTACAACTTTTGTGCCCCATACACGACTTTTCTCTAGCTAGAGGTCAAAAACT
>JAQFZA010000180.1:0-43053 GCA_034695115.1 Desoria olivacea
ATAGTAGTAGAGCCACAAAAACGTCCACCGGAGTTTTTGACTCCTCCACTTCGCATCGATTTGGATGAATATACTGTTGATCTCGCCCGACCTGTTGCAACGCTATCAGCTAGGTAATTTTCGATTTGCTGCAAACGTTGGGTTGAATTGTGTATGTATGCTTACTTTATAAGAGTTATTGATTATTTGCAGATCTAACGCCGACGATGACCTTGTATTTTTTGAGTTGGTGAATGGTCAGACTCAGCCAACAAACAAAGAAGCAATTTTTACACTTGAGACTGAAGGGAACACTGCCCATTTGAAATTAGATCGCCAGTTGGACTACGAATCGGTTTCGAAGTACACTTTGACCATTCGAGCCTCTGTAAGCCGTGGGACATAACTTATTTAGTTTTATTTTATTTGAATACTAATTGGATATTTTGTCTTTAGAATAAATATGACTTGGCAACAGAAACTGTGTTGACGGTATTGGTAAACGACCAAAATGACGAAAAGGTAATATTGCTAGTACCCACTACATATGTTTTATCGGATAATACATTATATCTTTTTTTAATAGCCATACTTTACGGAGGTAACTACTGGAACCGTTTTAGAAAATGAGCCAATTGGGACGTCAGTGATGAGAGTTCGAGCTATTGACGCCGACGGAACATCACCTAATAATGAGGTGAGATAGTGCTACTAGTTTGTCTTCAACCTTTGTAATATTGTTTCTGAAATGCTCATGGATTTATGATTCCAGGTCACATACTACCTTAAAGAAGACGACAAAGAAAACTTCAATATTGATACTGTAACAGGAGAAATTACTACAAGAAAATCCTTCGATCGAGAAGAAAACGATGTCTACCAACTAACTGTTTATGCCAGAGACGGTGCACCGTCTGTTATTTTGAAGAATGGACAGCACAACGAACGTAAGGACTACATTTTGTTTCTGAAGTATAAAATCGAATCTATATTAATTTTTTGCTATTGTTTTACAAATAGGCCCACAGACATTAAAGATCGTTATTGCTGACAAAAATGACAACAAGGTAAGTTTATCGAACCGTTTTATTGGTCAAATTCGAAATTAAACGTAAACTGCAATGTTTTATATTTATCTTATGATTATCTGCATAATATTTAATATATAAATGATTTTTTCCCAGCCGGTGTTCGTAAAAGACCTGTACGAAGCGGAAATGAGTGAAAATGCCGACTTGAAAGATAACAATGTTGTTGTGGAAGTTAAAGCCAAAGATGAAGATACCGGTTAGTTTTTTTTGAAACGCTTACCTGAAATGAAGAAATTCAAAAATGATTAAGAAGTCTAATTTTATTAATTGCTCTTCTCTTTTATAGCCTCAATCATAACATACACCATCACCGAAGGAAACGTGGGAGATGCTTTCGCGATTACAAGTACAACTACGAGTGGAATAATTTCAGTAAAGAACAAGCTGGATTATGAAACAATTCGACAGGTAAGGAGAATTGTCTGATACTTTAAAGGAAATTTAACTCAAACATGTATTAAAAAATGTTTAATTTAATTCCTTAGTATGAACTAATAGTAAGAGCGTCGGACTCTCTTTACGATGCTTATACTAAAGTTAGAATCAACATTCAAAATGTTAATGACAGGTTAGTTTTAGTCATTGTTACAAAATTTGTTAAATCATTATGCTCATTATACTACTATTCATCTGTTATATTTCAATTTAGGATACCCGAATTCGAGCCTATGAACTCAGAAACCACAATTGATGAAGAATCTGTCCCATCGGATTGCATCTTTCGGGTCAAGGCATTTGATCCAGATATTGGAGACAGAACTGTCCCTCAAAATATTTC
This sequence comes from Desoria olivacea, assembly GCA_034695115.1. Classification (NCBI taxonomy): domain Eukaryota; kingdom Metazoa; phylum Arthropoda; class Collembola; order Entomobryomorpha; family Isotomidae; genus Desoria; species Desoria olivacea. The sequence goes on from JAQFZA010000180.1 coordinate 1,849, forward strand.
CTTTTTCATAAGCAAAGGGATGGAACATTTTTCGGTGGGTCGGGAAGACGGTTGTGTGAAAGTTATAAAGCCTCTGGACAGAGATGCGCCTAACGGTCATGCATCTTGGCAAGTGTATGTTGGGGCTTCCGACGAATGGGGCATTGCTCCTACCCTTTCGGCGTATAAAGAACTTACAGTCAATTTGATAGACATCAACGATAATGCAGTATGTTCAACTTTTTTATTAGTTTGATTAGTTTTTTGTAGATATTCATTTTATTTTGTTAATTTTGATATTTCTAGCCTGTTCTGTCTTCTCCCAATCCCGTTGTCTGGAACGAGAACCAGCCTAAAGGAGCAATCACTCAGTTAAACGCAACCGATGATGATGGGCCAGATAATGGACCGCCTTTCTTCTTTGCTATCGATTCCTCAGCGGAACCTGAGATAAGAAATTTATTTTCTATCGAAGGTAAAAATCAGTGTTTTGAAATTTATTGTGTATATAAACTGGAAAGTCATTATTAAGACGTTATTCCCAAAAAATGTATAACAGGAAAGACATTGAAAGCTGAAAAGGATAACTTTGATCGGGAGATAAAAAAGTATTATGTTATTCCAATTGCTATAACGGACAGTGGACGGGAGAGAAAAACTGGAATTAGTTATCTAACAGTCATAATTGGAGACGAAAACGATAATCGGATGAAGGATGGAGAAAGCAAGATTTTTGTGTACAAATACGGAGAAATATCCGCCTATACAATTGGCAGAGTTTATGTTGAAGACCCTGACGATTGGGATCTACCAGATAAAACGTTTGAGTTCAATGGGCAGCCTCCCTACCACTTCACTTTAGATAAGGACACTGGTTCCATAACTATGAAAAAAACTGTTGAAGCAGGAACTTACAATTTATCATTCAAGGTACAACATTCATGAAAATATTAATTATGTACTCTAAAGTTGAGTCTGGATGACTTTTATCGAACACCTTTTCTAATAGGTAACGGACAGCAAATGGAACAACGAAATTGTGGATGCAAGAGTAACCGTAACTGTGAAACAGATTACCGACGAAGCTGTCGACAATTCCGGCTCAATACGATTCATGGGAACTACGAAAGAACAGTTTATTAAACCGGACAAGACTGTAAGGGATCATCAATCATTTCATTTTCTTAATTTGTTGTTTTGAAGGCACGCTTTCATATTTGAGTTCGAATTGACTTACAGGGCCGCAGTAGGAAGGACAAATTGCATCAAGAGCTAGCTGATCGCTTCGATGTCCCTTTGGAAAATGTAGATGTGTTTACTGTTGGAAATTCTCCATCTAATCCAGATGTAAACGTTTTTGATGTCCGGTTTTCTGTTCACAACTCTCCTTACTGGAAACAAGAGAAACTAAACGGTTTACTTGCAGAGTCGAAAGAAGTGGTAATGAAAATATGAGACACTATTTTTTGTATTTAGTAGCATTTTTTACATGTTGCCCAACATCAATTGCATACTTGTATTGAATACTGAGCTAATTAGATGTTGTATTATGTTTTTCTTGGCTTAGTTGGAGAAAATACTAGAGCTCAACGTTGTCATGATCGGAATTGACGAATGTATGAAGGAAAAACATTTCTGTGAATCAAGTTGTACAAATAATCTTGCTAAAAGTGACATCCCGTACACGATTTTTACGAACACCACATCATTTGTTGGAGTGCGTGCTTTTGTTGAACCGTTGTGTGTATGTGCTCAGTTACTCGCTAACACTACCTGCACGCCAAATCCATGCCTTAACAATGGTATTTGTAAGTCCGGAGGTGAAAGAGATGCCTTCGAGTTCGAGTGAGTGAATCTAAATTTTATTAGACCACAGGCAATATTATGGTAGTCCAAAACTAATAACGGTCATCCTATTTGTAGGTGCGAGTGTGACGAACGGTTTGAAGGACCTAGATGTGAGGTAAGATTTTACAATTTCACTGACTGCTTTAGTATGTACTATACAAGCAAATATTATCAAAACATTTCACAGATCATGCATAAATGAACCAGATATATTTTTTTAAATTATAATTGACAGTTGCAATTAAAATCGTGTTTGTTACTTAGATTACGTCTATTGCCCTCGATGGGGCGGGATATGCTTGGTATCCTCCGCTGACCGTGTGCAATGACTCAGAACTACAAGTAAACTTCAGAACTCATTCCAAAAATGGCCTTGTTTTTTATAATGGCCCTATTTCATCTTCAGCTATGAGCTTAACAGGTATTATCAAACATCGAGGTTATTTATACAGCTTGAATAGAATTAACTTGGATTTCATATTAAATCTTATTGCTCAACAGATTTTATATCCCTTGAACTGAAAGATGGGAAGCCTCTACTCTTACTTGACTATGGTAGTGGTGTCAGCAAACTTGAGATTCCGAATTCCCCGAGTCTCGGAGATGGCCTTCCTCATAAAATCTGGATCACATGGAGATCAAATGTACATTAATTTACATTAACTTTATATTAAACAAATAAAGAACCTAGTTAACAAAGATCTGTGTTTTCAGGAAATTGCTTTAAGAGTTGACGAGTGCCGAAGGAACGAAGGGAGCTGTTTCAGAACGGCTCGCCCCGTAGGAAGTAATTCTCAACTCAATGTTAATGGACCTTTACAATTGGGTGGCATGTCCTTCAATCCGTCAACTTTGCAAAACGTTATGAAATGGTCCACTGTTCCTACAAAGGAAAAATTTCTCGGTTGCATTGCGAATTTGACTTTCAATAAACAGGTAAGAATTCAAAACGGGGATTATATATAAATTGAAATGTATATTGGTTCTTATGTCTGTTCCTTGTTTTGCAGTTTTACAACTTAGGAGACCCAAGTTATTTCACTCTTAATGTGACAAACTGTGATTCTCCGTCTGCTGTGGCGGTTGCCACTTTGGGCGTAGATGTTAACTTCATCATAATTCTACTTGTGTGCATTCTTGTCTTGCTCCTTCTCGTCATAGCCATTGTATTTTATCGTCGAAGACGTAGTTATGAAGAAGTCAAGGGTGAACTTGGAGACGATGTTCGAGAAAACATAATCAATTACTCAGACGAAGGAGGGGGGGAAGGAGATCAAACAGGTTATGACTTATCTGTCCTCATGAAGCCAGCCAATTCGTATATTACCTCTCCTACAGATAAGATTCCTATGGACAATCTTCACCCAGTTGGGCGAGGTAAGCTATGTTATCTGCCTTCCTATCTCCATTTTGAAATTAAGTCTTTCCCCTTTCTGATTTTGTGAAACTGTTTTGTTAATCATAACTTTTTGTTTATATTAAAGCTCCAGACGGAGAAGGACCTGATATTCAGAGCTTCTTGCAAGGAAATAAAAACAAAGTAGACAACGACCCTGATGGTCTACCATATGACGACGTCAGAAACTATGCTTATGAAGGGGATGGGAACTCCATGGGTTCATTGTCGTCTTTGGCCTCAGGGACAGACGACGGAGATTTAAACTTCGACTATTTGCCCACTTTCGGGCCAAGATTTAAAAAATTGGCCGATATGTACGGTGGACAATCAAGCGACGATGAAAGTTATACACCACCCCCGGAAGCATGGTGTTAAGTCTTTTATATTTTATAAATGTGTAGGTATTTAAACACCAAACGCCATGAATAATTGAAGACGTGTTCTATTAATTAAGAACTTTCCTGCTGATAATCGAAGAAAGTATTTATACACGAGAAATGTACAATCCCTGCTTCATGTACAGCATATATGCCTTCCTCTTACATCATTCCCTATCCTTCCTGGTTTTAATTCTTAAGTACACTGTTTAAAAATGATATATCTTGGCCTTCATATCAGTAGAACCCTTTATGTATATGACATTCAAAGTTCAGTGTCTTGATTTGATTTCCTGTGTTTGTTTTTTCAAATCGAGACTCTGAAGTAACTGCCCCATTCTTTCGTTTTCCACAGTTCTAAGTAACGTAGATAGGGTTGTGTTAACTTCGTTTCGAAGAAAGTTCTTGTGTGCTTTTGCAATAGATATTTATAAAGTCATTTCTTCGTTAACGAGTGGTACCATAATTATGGCATGTATAGCATTCACTTGTATTTTTCTATGTGGATAATTATATGACAACTTATTCCATTTAGGATTCTGTTGTGGTCTCAGTGGTCAATTTTAATTATTTAAATAATCAAAGCCGCACAGCGTTTTGTGTCGGGGCGTCAATATGTATCTCCAGATTTACAGTGATCCTTAGGTAATGTTCCAGAAGTATATAAAGGCTTAGTAGGTCCGTAATTCCCAAACCCTCTAAAAGCCCACTCCCCAGTTATAGGTTAAAACCAGGGTCCCAACAAATATAAGAGCCTCGATATACTGAAGATGAGAAGTAAGCAATCATAGTCAAAGACTGAGAATCATTCCAATCCAGTTTGCATAACTTCGTCCAACCCATGTTGTTCAGAAACATAATTACAATCCTTGAATAAAGCACATGCGTGTACTTTATAAAGAATTAATTTGTATGTTAATACCAGACTCGAGAGCGCTCTTTTTTAATGTGTTCTTGTACCTTATAGTATAGTGATAATGAGAATGTTTGAAAGAGTAATTTTAGTTTATAATTGCGACGAATGATTGTGTGTAACGTAACTTATTAAGAGAACTGAGTGTGTCATGAATTTTGATAAAATAAATATAGATTTTTTTTAAATATATATGAAAGCGGTTTACCAAAAATAAAATGTGAAACCTACTTACAATTCTTTGTACCTCCTTTCATGATCATCTTGTTATTCCAACGAAGAAAGAAATTTGACAATCACATCAGCATGGACGTAAATGACAGTCGTAAATACTATCAGCGAATCTTAAAAATCGCTGACATAATTCATGCTCAGAAAGACAATTGAAAGAACAGGACTCAGAGGAGATAAAGAGTTAGCATATGAATATTGAAATAGTCCAGTAGTAAGCGTAAGAGTAGAATAAATGCATAGTCGAGGTAATTTAATCAAATCAAGGTCGATGGGAATTTTATTATCTTTCATCAACCCTCCGATTTAATCCATAGCCATTCGTAAGATTCGTTCCTTTGGTTCTTTAACAACTGTAGGGCATTAACGATACTGATGAAGCGTTGTGAATTTATGAATTACAGCTATTATGGTGATGACTGTTATCATAACAACTAAAGACTGATTTACTACACCACGAAACTACACTTATAGTTAAAACAAGGACTGCAAAAGACATCGGAAATATACCACAAATCCTGGGAAGACGAAATCTAATGCGAAATGCAACGCAGACGAACTTGACCATGGTTTAATTGTTTATAAACATTCCTTAACTTTAAGGAATTTATAAAAACGTCAATGAAGAAGATGTGATCAGCATGAAAAGGCCAAATAGCTCCTATCCTCTGTTTATTTGGGTCATGGTGATTTTTAGCTGAGCGTTCCTCAAGTCATTGTGATTGTATTTAGTCTTAAATTAGCATGCGTGTGTGGCAAGTAACATACGAATTTTTTCACCCTGTGCGTATTTAATTCGTGTCCAACTCATTTAATGAATTCAACATTCCGAAAGTATTTACTCCCAGAAGCTTAAAGCCGCCATAAGCTTGAGAAATGAGCAAATCTCTGTGGTTTATGTTAATAATTAAACTGAAGAAACCTATGTGACGTATGCGTCTACAATATTAGTCAATTAAATATTGGAAACGTTTAAGTTATTTCATGCATGACTTGATAATAATTTACATTTTCATTTGCTGTACCAAAGTCAATGTCATATACATACAACAATAACTACTGCCTCGCTTGGTAGTCAAAGTCAGTAGAAACGTGACGCATATCAAAACCTCTTTTTGTCCTTTTGCTAGATACACACATCCAATTCCATAATCTGTAATATTTAATAAGCTTTGAAAATTCTAGATTTATTCTCTCCTCAAGATTAGCATCAGGGATTTTCTACATTTGACATTCTAATTCATCCTATGCTACAACAAAGCCCGCACGTACAAATTGTAAGTATTCTACCACAAAAGAAGCATTAACAATGACACTTTGTAGTACATATGTAAGTTCCAAAGCTCATAAACACATTGGCATTGGCATGGGATATGTTTATAAACCGATATTCTTAGTATTAAATTTTCTGCTACCCTAGTTCTATCCTGCAATGTTAAAAATATTACCGAAGCACATGTTTTGGCAACTGTTTTACCTTGATCGGACATTTCCAAACTCTTTGGATGATCTGCATCAGGATAAAAGACACATTTAAATACATAGCCGACGCTCAGTCAAATATGTAGCATGTACAATACAATAATGTTGTATTAATATTCGAGATTTTTTACGGTCTTGTAATTTCTGCGAATGCCTTTTATGTTTTTCATATGTGCCATGTGTATTGTGTGGCAAATGGACCGTGAATATTTATTTATTTCCTTCCTTCTCGCTTAATATCTATAGTATGTAGTTGTAGTTGTACAACAGGGAAGTTGAAAGAAATTGAGCTGTCGTTGTAGGAATGAATTGGTGTGACAGAGAAGTAATGTTTACTTGACATTGAGAGATCAAAATTGAATACCTGAATATCTGTAGATACGATCTCATATTCATGTTCAGTTTATTCATGTAATGAAAAACAGAGGCCTGGTCGTAATAGAAGCTTGGAAGAATTCAACTAAAAAATGAAATCATACGAAGCGAAATTGGATTTGCTATTTTGTGATTCTCTTTTATTCCCATGAATTGGATATTTTATTCACAACAGGATGAGAATTTCGAGATGAAAAGTTGTCCTAAACGGTTCGTGTCTTATCCGAGTTACTTAGTAAAACTGATCTCAGATTTTAAGAAAGATATTCGTTTGAGGTCTTTTAAGCCGAGTGTAACTGATATCTTGTGAACTTGATTCACCTCACAATTTACGACGTCTTTAGAAACGAAGATATCCTTTTACCCCGCTAAACAACTTTTCATGAGTTTCATTCCCCTTCAGTATTAAGTATTTTAATAGCTTAAGACATTGGAAAACTATTTCGACATTTATTTAATATTATGAATTCTAAACTAAAGTACGCAATTCATATACATAATACGAAACCCTTTCTTCCAATTTCAAAGCTGAGTGAGCAGAAGTAAATACGAATTATGGATATCTGAGGATATTAAACTTTTCGAGTTAACAGTAGCAACGGTGCAAGATAAATCAAGTCATAAAACGTAGACTTAGATCAGTCCATTTCCATTGTTCACAGTGAATCAGAAACCAGAGACATCATCATAAATTTTTTTGCTTGTCGACTTTATTATTGGAACATGCCTGGCATAAGTACTCCATCCATATTGTAAGGAATGGACAAAGAATACCAAGCCCACAACAGTAGAACATGAATAATATTTTGTAGGTCGGTGCTCATAAAGTATATTTGACGTATAGCTAAACAATTTAAGAAGTAAAAACATTCCCGGATTTCTCAAATATTTAAGAAGTAAAAGCCTTCAAAGCAACCATAGCTTACTTATAAAGTGACAGTAAAATTAAACAACCTATTGACCTATTTTTTAACAGACAGTTCTACGCTCGAGCTACTGCTGGAACATAAAACTCTTAAACTTATGACTTAAAAATATTGTTCAGAGTTTTACATTTTTAGAGCCATGTAAAGTGGGACTACTTTCAAAGCATTAAGATTGCTTCTGCATGTGTGAAAATGTATTGCGGTTTAAGCTTTTAGTGGTAAACTTTAATGTAGGTAAAATGAAAATGGAGCATCGCAAAAGCTGATGTCAATGTTTTCTTTAATGTTTGCTTCAAGAAACAGCCTTTCGAAAAACTTCATGATGGATAGACGTCTGTATAAACTGAACTATTCTTTTTCGTTCTAAATAATCACAAATAAGATGTACCTAAGTTTATTTCCAACTCAAGGAAAAACTTTAAAGTAGATAACCCCATGTACTTGTTATTTTTATATTTAGTCCTCTCAGGAAACAACACCCTGACTTTTAGTGACACATCATGGTTATCTATATCCTAGAATCCAGAAATAATACATACATACATTAAGGACTAAGCGTTACATAAGTCTATACAAGCCCATTTATAAAATGCCTAACAAACTGCCTAACTAGTGTAAACTTTTGAGGTGGAATTAATGCACGATCATTGATCATTGGCCACTCCACACCATTTTTCGACGGTTACTTTTTCGTGTATAATAGGCGTTATATAGCAACAATGCGATAATTGAACTAAGTATGAACGCGGGGAGGAGTGATTGCAAGTGCAACTATCTGTAAAATAATTGTTGTCTACATTTGTTCGTATTTAAAAATTAACTCTTCCTGGTGGTTGGTGTCACGAAATATGAGCAAATATCCTCACATTGCTTGCCCAACTCTCTGAGGAAATAGCACTTGCAAAAAGAGCTAACAAACGATGAGTTTAAGTTTTTACACAGCCAACTTTAATGTGTATTTTATGTATTTTGTGGGTTAAGTCTACATGCATAAGGTATCGAAATTCAAAGCACATTTCCCATTGAAGTAGTCTTCTATATATCAAACAGTATTTCAGCAAACTTCCATGTATGTACACATAATAAAGGCACTTTGAGGTAACCCAAGATAATTTTGTATATGAACTTGAACTTGGGTCTTACTGTTTGACTATCCAACTGCCTTACATATATCATCAGTTGTAACATTCAAATAGATTCAACAAATTAATCTCCAGCGTCGTATTTAGTGTAGAGATCATCCCATCAAATCAGGAGTTCGTGACGTGAAAGAGATAAGGATGTTTGTACAGACAGGGATGCCTAGATGGAATGTGAACTTGAGAATCCGGACATCACGCATTTCGTCCAGTCCAATTGACTCAAATTTCGAAATTTCATCGCATAGGCAGAGTGTTTAATTTCAGCTGAATTCCATGACTTGATTGACGGCCAATTCAACGTTAATAGAGCACTTGACTCAATATTCAATTCTGCTTGCAAAAATGCCTCATTACCAAAATGGCAAAAATAAATGAGTACTCAATGGATTCAATATAAAAATCAACTGGCTTACTACTTGATGACCGTGATCTTTCGCTTATCATACAATGAGAAACTGATTGCTAATTTGCAAGCTATCACAATTACAACGAATGAATTGACACCTTTACTATTCTTCAAAGCAAAAGTTTATGCAGCCGAAAGATTTATTTAAAGAACAAACGCTATGTAAACATTACATCATCTCAATCTCATTATCTCATCCTTTAAACTTTATTAATTTGCGCAAAAAAATAAAAACACATAACAGAGGATAATATTTTCGAAGCCAAGATTTACGTAGTTTTCTATGCAATTGTATTTTAATTTACGATTCTCGACCCAAAAAAAAACAGAACAAAATGTGAGATTGGTTTCGGGATGCTGGGTGGTATACATTCACATATTTTGGACGGGCAATAGAAGTTTATACAATTCACAGAGAAAAAGTTGACGGGTCTGTTGAAACGCGTTAATAATCAATGTTAATGTTGAGGAATATAAATTTCTCACATTTCCACTGAATTCCAAATCATCTATTTTTAGCAAATTCGACTGCTAACTGGATTTAGTCCCTGGTCTCTTCTCCACATGGCCATCCTCTGTTTGAACCAAGCCTGGAATCACATACAATATCGGAAGAAAGTTAGTTAGATTTACTACTTATTTGATGCCTCACTGGTGCAACTTCATTCCAGCCACACTTGAATAAATGTAAACTCGTCCATCATTTTGCAGGATTCTGACATGCAGCAAAAACTCCCATTTCCAATCAGGCTTCTTTTAATGAGCCCATTTGTCAGTTTAACTGCAGTCTTAATAGCCTTACTTCGCAGCAACATAAAGACTGAATTGAAGGCAATATTATTGGTTTCCAGTCCTAATCCTAATCATAGTCAATTTCCTCACCATATAATGCATTCAGTTGCACATTTTAACCGATTATAAATTATAATTATTAGTCCACCCTCACTATTAGTCTCGAGCTTTGTTGTGCTTGTAGTCTGGAAATGAATGGAACTTAAGGATATTGGAAATTGTTCTTTTAAATCGCAAAAAAGTTTGAGCTTTTTCTTCTTTTCCATTCCATACAAAATGTTTGTAATGTTAGGAGTTGGAAGGACAATTAATTATAGAGCGTTACTTCAAATATTGATCAAGTCTAGATGGGAAAACCATGTAGGTACAACAATTTAACCGAAGGAAACTGGGTATTAAAAGACATTCAAAATAAATTTTGAAGTTAATGCTAATGCTTCCCTTCCAAATTCTAATTCGCACTTTTTTTCCCTGGTTAACCCATGAAAAATATTTAGTAAAAGTAAACCAGTGCAAGGAGAGTAAACTATTTTTTAGGCAAATCTTAACCACAGAATGTAAACAACATTTAAGTCAGATGGGAGTTTATTATAAGACGTAAAGAGTAAATACGATAAGTTGTGAATTTTTACAATTTCAGGATATGGAAATTTAGCTCTACTATTGCAATTACGTCGATGTATTTTATTTTTTTGATATCCATGACATTTGAAGATTATGTTCTAAAATTTAAAGAACTGAACTTAAATTCGGAAATAATTTTTCAATATCCAAACGCTAATAATTTTGGTCTATATTTGCATTCAGCCGTTGCCTTATTGAACGTTTAAATTATTTAAATCTTGATTTTAAAATGAAAGTCTCGCAATTGACAAGTTATAATAAATACACCTTGTACATAAAGATTACATAAATAAACTACAGAAGTAAAAACCTGCATCATACCGTTAATAAAAGATCGTGTGAGTCACACATAAAAATATATGTATAATTACAGTTGTACAACAAGTATTGTCCTTCCTAAATCTAAAGGGTCAACTTTTTCTGCAATAGCAGAAGCATTATAATTTAAAGCAAGGAAAGCAGCAGAATTATGAGACTAGAATAAAAGGAGATTATTTAGACGGCGGTTTGTTACTGCTACCTAAACACGTCTTGTCGTTTCTTCAATGAATTGAAAAAAAAGGACATTTAACAAGTGCCAAGTTCTGCCAAACTGCCAGCTATTCGTCTATTCTACCTGCTTTTTGTCAATCTTTCAAGTGCTAACAAATTGCAACCTGATCCCCAACCCAACCAATCTCATCCCTTTTCAACATTTAACTTTGTTGACTGACTAGCCCTGGAAGCTGGGAAAACGCTTGAGCACAATTTGACGACGACAGAATAATGCGTCTAAAACGGATGGAGCTTTGCATGGATTTACATTATTGGTGATGTCTCAAATATAAAAATAAATATCTTACTTGAACTTCTTCTTCCAGAAGACCTGTTTCCGCAGCGGTTAGCATCATTTCACTCGGATGAGGATTCTTGGTTTTCTGAAATTGTCTCTCTAGATATTCTTCTTGTTCTTCTGTAAGTCGGAGTTCAATATTCATCGTTGATTTGGACTGTTGGCCTCCTGGCTGGGCCTTTTGCTCCGTCGACATACGTATCGTTCCTGTTGCCATGTCTGAAGAAGGTGATGATCGCTCCGTTGATTCTGCAATGACCCATGATATAAACCCATATGAAATAATTGAGATTGTATAATACAAGTATAAGAGAAGGAGAAGTCGTCTCCATTTACATTTAAGTAAAATATAAAATCTGGTTTCACATAATTTACCCAGTCACTATCGTATTCTTCCTTGCTGTACCTTCAAGGCAACCTTACTAATCTTCTTAATTCTTATGCCCAGATCCTTTACCTTTGATGATGCAAATATAGTTATGATGACAGATGATTTATTCTTACGCACAAAAAGTGGAATTGCAATGTAATAATGTTATGATTATGATTATGAGGCTAAAGGTAGGTGGGCTATCCGTGAAGGATCTACCACACGACTGGAAACTGCAAAATAGATTGTTTACAAACTTCTATCTAAGGATGGCTATAACTGACTGTGGAGTTCGATTGTCTCAATCCAGTTTTTGCAACCAATGTGTATTTCCAGCCAAAAACTAAAGATAGACACAGCAGACACACCACCGAATTTTGCATGCAAATGTCTTTAAGCCTGGAAGCCAAGTCCCCCATTCTACGATTCTGTATTCACTCAATTTATCCTTCACTTCTCTACAGCAATCAAATGTAAGAAGCCCGTCTTTCATATATTCCCTTTAACGTTGATCTCTAAGTTTGTCGATACGATAGTCTCATTCTCCAGAACAAATCTTAAGTACATACCTTACATAGAATATAATATCAGTTCGCTTCGTCTGGAATCCAGCAAAATTATTCCCCAAAAATTGAATGTGAGGTTATTATTATCACTGGAGGAATTCAGGATTAGGATAAGCTAACATCCTATTGAAAAATTAGTCAATGGGCTAGGTGAGTGTAAACAATGTATGAATCATGGAGAAGATAATCTCTACCATACCTCTGTACATATCCGGTGGAAACGAAGGTACTTATTATGCATACCTCAATGAAGCTGTAACGATGTTGTAGGCTGGGATGTCTCAATCAATAATTATTCAGTTAACTCATCCTCAAATCCTAATCTGCGCTGAATTATCAATGGCTGGATGATTATTATTAGAGAATGCTAGCGTAAGGTTATACTTTACCCTCTTTACCCTGAACAGTGATGCAAATCGGTTCAACTTTCAAAACTTTGACCTGAGAACTCCAACATTTTCAAGATGCCCTCAAGCCCTCAATGTAATACATAGAATCGAATTGAAATTGATAATAAACTCCGGTTTGATGCCTAAAATAAAGGTTATCATTTACACCAGTCTTGTTGCTTAATGAAACCCGCACTGAATGTTATCTTTAATGTGCCAGCACTACTCTCAACTGATCTACATTGTATCATACGTTGGAAAATATGATCATTTTGAAGATTCAGTTGTTAGGGGGTAACTTGATGATACTTTGGAAGTCACGAATCTTAGATTAAGAAATGACTCACCTCAAGTAATACCAAGCAGCAGTAGTCCACTCCAGAAGGGTTACGTAAACGTAAGTGTCACAAATTTGGGGAAATCCGTCACGGACCTTCAGAACAAACAATAATGTTATCCTCACCACCTCAACCTCACTCACGAAGTTGTAACTGTACAGGACTTTTCCAATGAGACAATACTTACAAACAGAACTTAATGTCCTTGTTTATGACTGACGCTGGTACTAATTTCTTTTGAGTTGATAGCGTGGATTTTATTATTGGATAAAATGGCTTTAAAAAACTGGTTATTAATTGCAAGCGATGAAATGACTATCTCTCTCAGACTCTCAGCTATGAGAACGTAATGTGCTTAATTAATATGATATGATTTTCTGGATCTGAGAAGTCAATGTCGATTACGCTTGTGTAATCAAATCATGGACGCCAAAAGCCGATAACTTGAGATACCGTGTTACGTTACAGTCGGACAAGGCTGCTTCAGAAATGCGATAAGAATTTGCGGATGTGTACATAATACTATCGAACAAGTGGTGGTGTGTAATAGAATAGCTGACTGATTAATTTCATGCAGAACAATGAATTTGACTCTTATTAAATTGATCGGCTATAATAGTTACTTGGAGAGGATATGGTAGTGTAGTCTCACTTGATTGAGTGGTGTTTTGCTTATGAGGCCATTTCCAATCCAACGTGAGTTCCAACTTCTAGGAGCTTAGCCTGTACTGGAATGTAAGCATGCTTGTATTTGCAAATTGAGGATTACATTACTTTACATTACGTACTTATATTCTGCATATCCATCCGTTGTAGTTGAACATTAACATTTACAATCTGTCTGCATTTTTTAATGGAAAACACTGGCAGGGCATGTGGTGATGCTTAAGTAAGTATGGAGTAGTAGAGGGTTGCTTTTAGACTTTAACATTTAGTTAGACATGACATGGACGCTTTACTCTGTAATATGTATGTACATACTCGCCTACTATGTACTATGAGTGTCTCGGCCTCTCTTTTTCTGTTTGTTATGAATCTTAGGGAAACACTAACTCCCACTTGCAGAACACTTTTAGGCCATTAGAATTTGCATATTACCAGCCTTTTAATAATCCCCTCATTACACCCTATTTAGTGCCACTTAAAAAACCAGAGTTAATGGGGTACAAGCACAACGTCAAGATCTTGTTTAGGAAATGAGCTTTGACGCTTCGAGGCTTGAAAATTATTAGGAGTAGTTAGGTATCTTAATTCAGAATTCACATTAATTACGTATAGAAGAGCTTCATTGTAATTAAACTATGATGTCATTTTTACCAGATCTCTGCTGTAATTTATGATACTTAAGGGCACTCCTCCGGTGATTACTTTTCACAAAGAAATATGACATGTCCAACATTTTAATGGTTTTGATAAAAACTTACTTCCTTCTTTTGTTTCTCAATCCATCGAAACGGGAGTTCCGAAGTTATAGATTTCGTCATGGTATGGAAATTCAATTTGAAACTCGGCACTCCCGAAAAAATACTTATTAAACCAAATTAATATGCCATCAAAAATAATAAGCCCTCCAGTTATTTATGGGACAAAATGTCGTGGAGTCGTTGGCTTCTTTGAAGTTTCAAAGCATTCCTTGTGAGTATTTTTTCAAAGTAATTATGAATTTACTGTGATAATGAAAAAATTAAGGACAACTGTTGACGGTAATGTAATGTGAAAATTCAAATAATGCAATGCACACTTGGGATGAGATTTTTTGCCTTGAAATAGTAATTTATTTGTTTGCACGGACTTATAACAACATATATGCCACTTATCGATAACAAATCTGTAAGAACGTCTCGTATTTGTGCACCCATCCAAAATGAGTTGGTATTTAATAGGTTTATTATCCTAATCAGTAATAAGATCACTAGTGATAAAGTTTAGGAAAGCAACATTCACATAGTACGAGTAAAATTCTAGAACTTTAAACTTGCAAGAAAACTAGTAACTTGCTAATAAATCCTTTTAGTTCTATCATACGGCTAGCTTATCAAAAAAACTGAAGGAATTAACTGACTACACGAAAACTAAGATTTAACACAATAGAATGACATTTTATAAAATGTAAATTGATCAGCGGATTTAGACAATTTATTTTTAGAATATTTTCAGGATCCAGGCTGTATTCAAATCCGTAAGCTATGTTGTAGGAAAATGTACATAAGCTACATTTTCAGAACATCCGATTTCTATTGACGCCTTTAATTGATTCGTCGGTGGATCCACTTTACCAAAAGATCCAACAATACGGCTTTCAAATATTTCTAGTGCATCTCAGCTTTAATATGTAGTTACAGTATTGAAATGCTAAACGATAAAATAAACGTGACAGACATGCCATTTATATGACATACGGTAATGAAACGCTTTTGAAATTTTAAAACTCTAGGAGTTTAGGAATTAATGTAATATATACGAGCTTAATATTAGGTCCCTTAATTTTAATTTACAATAATTTTCTATTCTGATTTTGCTTGCTTTCGGGATCCTTGCTAATACAGCTTATTTTTTTAAACACAAAAAAATACAAGTAGATGTAAATAAGAAACATTTACTATTCCGTAAATGCACTAATGGCACATAGGAAATTTAGCTTTTGCTGCTGACTTTAAGATACCGTCATTTATGAAGTTTTTATATATAGCATTGCCAAAAAACGAATTATCCAAAAAACAAAGTATTTAAAAAAAGAATAGAATGGAAAAATGTTACAAGAAGGTTAAGGAAAACTTGAAGAGAAACTTAATTCAGATACTTCAACGACGCTGCATGGACTGTAACTTGCTGTAATCATACTCATATCGAGCATTACTGAACTCTGAAGGATTTAGTAATATGGTACCAGTCGGCTGAAAATAAATTACAGAACAATAGATACGTTAATGTCTAATACATACCTTATTATATCATGACCATGCAAAATAAACGGTACTTACAGATGAGAATATAGGAGGAGGTGGAGCAACTGGGAGGGGCAATCGACCAGTGCTGCTGATAGCATTACCGCTTGCAGTAACCCAACGATCAGGCATCTCGACAAGCGGTCGTGAAACAATTCTGAAAACAATATGAGAATAGGTATATAAAACGGTACATTTTGCCGACTTTGTAATAAACTGATAATTTGAGGTCATGGAATCGGATAATTCGTCCAAAAAAAATATGATTCTTGAAAATGGATATTTATCAACTACCATTTCCGGGGATATTCAAATTATATATGCGGATCCTGGTAGTCATGTAGCAACGAATTCGCCAATAAACCTAATAATTGTTTGCATTAGTTCTTTAATTCACAGAAATTACCTCTCTGAAGATGACCAGGAAGGCTCTCTTCCCGACTGCCAAGATTCATTCCTGCTCACAGCTTGCAACTGGGAAGTGTGTGCATCACTATTAAAAGTCGAACTGCTTCGTACAGGCCACCGATCTTCCCTGATGCTACTGTTCACATATGTTTCGTCTACACAAGTAATGCAAATAACAGAATAAGTTACATATTGACTAACTTAATTTTGGTTGTGGGGCGTCCAAGCAAACTTACTTTTTCCCTCGGTATGACGGCTTCCCCAAGTAGACGGAGCAACCGTAGTACCATAATGTCCAGCTGCTTCATGAGAATACCGAGGTACTTCAGTTGTCGATGACAATGGGAATGGCTTTCTTTCATCCCTTCGATCATCAGATCGGCTGACTTTTAACGGTTCCTACAAAAATAATTATAGAGACAAAATGTTTATCGACTGCTATAAGAAATGGTAATTTGTATGTTTCTATATTTTTATAAGACATACCCTTTCACGATGAGTCAGCCTTTCAGGAGTTCTCTCTCGTACTCCTCGTTCACGATCGTTGTCCCAGGTTGGAGCTCGTGAATCCCTAACTGGAGCATTTCTCATAGGGGCGCCTCTAACAGGTGTCAGGCTTCGCCGCGGCAGATCGTCAAGAGCCTTGTATCGATTTACCTCTGGACGTCGGTAGACTTCCGTCCTTAATTTGTCCTTTTCAGGCCGACTAAAATATAAAAAATTGATTGAGCTTGGCTGGTCTGTTACCTTTGTTACCTGATGAGTTAGAATTTATTACCTGTGAGTATCTACAAAGGGTGCAATATGTCGTGACCTTTCATCTAATGCTGGTTTTTTTCTGTCTATATCGTAAGATTCATCTCCATGAGAGCGCTTAGACGCTCGGCGCCCTTCTTCCAACCTACGTTGCATCTCTTCTTTTTCGCGGTGCAAGCGTTCTCGTTCCTCTCTTTGCTTTTCGCGCTCTACCATAATTATTCGCTCTTTCTGTCTTTTAAGTTCCAATTTTTCTTGCTCAATACGTTCTCGTTGTCTGTATCAGATTTAAAAAAAACATAATCTTCCGTCTGAATCAAAAGATAAGATATGGTAAGTTACCTAGCGAGCATACGAATTTCTTGATCTAACAGCCTCTGCTTTTCTTCATCTTCCTGACGACGCCGTTCAGCTTCACGCCGTTCTCGGTCCAACTCTCGGCGTTTCTCCCTTTCACGGATATCCTATATTTTAAAGAAGGTATTTTACAATAATGTAGATTCTCTATGACTAAAATTTATGCAAATACAGCTAATGCAAAAATTTAGATACAGTTTCAACAAGATGTGATTAAAATCAAGAAACAGGATTTTTGACACATCATAGCACACAGGGTAGGCATCCAGTTGTCATTTACGTATACTTTTTCGAAGAAGTAATAATGTATTATTAAAAATTACATAAATATCTTCGAATGTAAGCTCCGGTTGTCTCCCAGTCCGTCGGGATTCGGCTGAGGGGCGACGAAATGGACTTCTTCGAGCTGGACTGTGATTCCGGCCATGAGGTCCAACTCCAGCCCCCGGTCCATGGAAACGCCGCTGTATTTCTCTACCGCGTTCTTCATTAGCGAAATGATGTCTCGAGAAGTCTCTACCCTCTGGCTGATGGCGGACGAATTGCCTCTCTGCATATCGTGGATTTCGTTCTACTCTTCCCTGGTGACGTCTTGCAAAATTATCTAGGGTGATATCTCGTCTGACTTTTCTGTCCAACTCCTTCTTCTCTCTAACAGGTCTGACAACATTCTTTTTTGTCGTTGATTCCGTTGATCTTGTGTTAAATGGCTTAGCCTTCGTTCCCTTATCATTTGATTTATCGGCATTGCTGTTACTAGATTTTCGACGCGTGTCCGACCTGGATGGTGTTGACTTGACGGATCCTTGAACAGCTTTGGTTGTAGATTTTTCTTGTGATCTTTTGGTAGACTTTCCCTTGTCCAAAGTTGGTTCCGATCCCTTGTTTTCCTCAGTTTTCACCTTTACATCTTTTTTATCAGATTCCAACTTCTTTCCAGGACCCGACGAAATATCCCGATTTCCTTCTTTACGTGACCAATCTGCAGTCAACATGTCGTCTCCAGCCTAGCAGAGATAAATATGTATAAAATAAAAGCTTTGGTAGCCTAATACTCCTGACTTTCAATCTCAGAAGTAGGCTACAGAAGTACTAGCTATCGAGAAAATGATAAACAGACGTAATATCTCAAAAGACATTGCTGCACAAGAAGACCAAGACATTATGAGTCTGTATGAAGATTGGTCGTTGCATTTTCAAGAAGACATAGAATGACGATGAGTAAAAATTATACTTTTTCGACGTGTATGATGCGTCCGTGGAGTTCATATCCATCAAGTTTCGCGATGCAAATTATCACATCTTCAGGCGACAGGACTGCTACGAGTGCGAAGCGACTACCATCCGGATCCTTTGAGTTTGTCATTATCTTTACTCCTCCAATCTATATATCGACCAAAACTCTCAGTAAGTCGAAATAGAAATGCAGTCGAGACAGGTAAAAAGCCTGGATTTTCCCATTTTAGCTAATCTACCTTTCCATGCTTCTTGAATACATTTTTGAGATCCGTTGCCGCTGTTTGTGATGACAATCCGGTTACCAAAAGAGTGTTCAGTTCCTCATCTTTCGGGTTTTGCTGGATTCCCCCTGAAGTGTCATTATGGAGATTACTCAATGCAATGCAAACGATGTTGGAAACTACAATCTTCAGTTATAAATATACTAAGTACCTTCCTCGGGTTTATCAATACCCTTGACGTCTTTTGAACTCGAACTTATATGGCTGTATAAAAAACGAACGTCATAAATGAATGTAATATGTAACAACCACTTGCAACAACCATGATACTTCCTAATACTCCCAACAGATTTTGCCATTTGTTATAAAGAAATCTAATAATTTGTTACTACATACCAGCCAACATCTAGAAAATATTCTGATTTTGAAATTGTTAGCAGTCAGTATATAATAACAATATGCAAATTACATATATCTCTAATACGATCAGTTCTGCTCTGTTTGAGGATGTTGATTTGACTTCTTGATTGAATCCGATTCAATAATCTCCATCTCGTCTAAGTTGAACTCTGGCGTATGGTTTGGGTTGATCCTCAATTCGCTTCATAAGGTTACTGATGCTCCATCAGTGCTTGAAGGTTTAGCCTGAATTCATTGCATCTGACTGATGATTCGACCGTTCATGAATAATGTCATCCCTCCCTTGTTCGATGAAAAGGTGAGGAGACTCGATTTGGTATTATTAATTGAATTGAAGCAGACGTTTCAGGATCTCGTAAGATTTTGGTTTAACAGTTAGACGGCTCCATCGTTGATTCCATGTGAATGCATAGAACATTGAATTACACAACGGAGTTATTGTGCCCAGATGTCCAGCTTGTATTCAAGAATCCAGTCAAATTGCGAGTAACTAAAATTGTAAACTGAATTCCAATAACGGATATCAGTGGATTGACGTGTAATCTGTGCTTTCAAATGGCAAAATCTGCGGTATTGGAATAATTTGGAATCAATAGGCTATCTATTATCTAATTGTGATGATGACACATAAAGTATATATTATGTGTCGTAGCTGTAATTCATAATTTAATAAGGATCACTCCGCAAAGCAGATAGAACAATTAATACTAACTTGGTGGAATCTTCAGAACTTTTTACTTCCTCCATGGTAGTGGTGGCCCCATGACTTGGCTCTTTCACCCCGATTTCCTCAGAGTTTTCTTTACAACTTTCATCCTCTTTATCAGGAACTTCGCTATCTCCACCACTTTCAGATTTCAATTGCAATTCTACGCCCAGATGTAAACACTTGTAAGCATAAAAAACGTAAACGCTAATCAAGAAATTGGAATTATATTTACCTGGCTTGGTTATTATTTTCTCCACCGTATTTACAATGTACTCTACCTGTAGAGTAAGTATATGATTAATAAATAGATTCATAAAAAGTCAGAAACATAAGAAGTAATGAGCGAAAAGTATTGAAACTGAAAATGTTGTACCTCTTCACCCATCATGAACTTGTCAGCTTCCTCCTCTTCATCGATGGTAATATTGAGGGCGTCATGATCCTAAAAAATTGAAACAATGTCAATTAGTCAAAAATTAGAGTCACTAAAAAAAACTAACTTACTTCATCTACCATCAGTATGATCTGATTATCATCACTAACTTCTTTATTTTCTGTTTCGTCAGAAGTCATAGTCTCCGGCAACAGCACAATTTCTTGTTCCGTGTTAGAATCAAGATTTTCAACGGTCTCAATATGATGTTCCACCGTCTTTGTGGCAATTAATGCGAGTACGTTCAATCTAATATCTGGCTCATTATTCTTTACTACAATTTTCTCGGGTGGTATTTCTTTGTTTTCTATTTCTTCTGCGTCAGAAATTTCCGTCCCCATCTCCACAACAGCGTTTTGATTCCCAGAACTCTTAACTTCATGATTTTGAACTGAAGCTGGCTCATCTGGTTCTACTGAAAACTCATCATCTACAATGTCAGGGTCGTCTACTAACAAAATTTCTGACATCACAGCTACAGTCTCCTGGCCCTCTTGTTCAACAAAACTTTCATTAGGCGAGGCTCCGTTTTGATCTTTTAAAGGGCTTTCCATTAGGATAATGTTGTTGACAACTTCTTCTCCTTCTTCTACAAAGAAATCAGTTTGTATTACATGGATAATTGTCAACCTCGCTAATAAATATAAGGCTACAGATAGAAATCTAACATGGGACACAAAGCATCAACATATTTTTGTTTACCTGTATCAGACTTGGTAAAAGACTTTTCTTTTGATAAATCTTCCCCCACAACGAAGTTATCCTTGCTTCCCCCTTCCTTGTCTATTGCCTGTAAACAACACAAAAAATACGGCGTGAAATAGATTTACAACCACATACGTTTTAAACCCAGTAAAGCACAGGAGGAGTTACGATGACTTTCTGTAAGACAAAAATGACTTACTATAAATCAGTACCTGTTCCCTCCCAAGGGAAACCGAAAAACACAATGCTAATGCATTGCATATATTATAGGTTTACATTTAGCTTTAGCTACAGGTGGTACAGTATGTAAAAAAATCGAAAGAGTAAAATTAAAAAAATCAAACACATCTAGTCACATTAGCTTCATCACAATTATGTACGTCTAACTAGTAAGAATGCAGTTTAAATACTATTTTTACAACACGCTCAACTGCAGGCAATCAGCAAACATATGACGAGGAATTGATTGTAACGATAACTTAGGATACTATAAGGTAGTGAACTACTAATTTCAGGCAGATGTGAAAGTGAGCCTTCATTCATATTCGATACATAGTTATGTTCTTGCCTTATTACCTACATCCTTGGCATTCCTACCTTATGTTCAATCAACCCTTGTACATTATTAGCTCTGTGCAGTGACGGGCAATTTATGAAAATGTCATTCAATTCAACATCAACACTGGTCAACGGTTGGGGAAGTATAAGAATACCTTTGTAGACGAGTATACTTTCAACATAATGATTAAAGCGAATAACAAATGGCAATTAAATAGCTAACATTTACTGAATTTTACGACGTTGAGGCACAATACAGGATTTCACATATGCATCTATTCATAAACAAGGAAAATTTCAGATGAATCCGAAACGGCTACGTTTTTACAAGAGAAACAAGGTTGAATGAAATATTAACTTTAATCCCTAAATTCTAGTGGCAAGTTGATAATGTTGATTTCTAGATACTCGTCTTATCCCGACTGTACTGAACTATTCGAAAATTACTGTTACTCCAATGGAACCGTTGAAATTTAATTTTTTTGAACGGAATGCTTAAAATTGCCCAGGCTGTCATTAGTTTCTCACTGGCTACGGTTAATCGGCTGATTAAAGAATATATTAGAATAGCTTGTCTGTTGCTGGTTGGTAAGCTTTGTTAATTACAATTACACACAAATAGGGTAGGATACCAAGATAGGCTCATACCAAGCCGATGCCACGTTTCCTTAAAATTAAAAATGTTATTCCAAAACAATCTGATTTGATAAATGTAAACTTCTACGTTCGTTACTTATTAGAAGTTTGACGGTACATTGTTTAATTAATTATTTCTATTATTATACCATATTTCAAAAACCAAAATCAACTTAAAATACAACCTTAATCACTAAACACTAGTCGATGAGACTGGACTTTGAGGGTGAGTGTGGAGTGGGTGTCGATAGAATAACCCGTCGTAGGCAGCCAAACTGATCATGGCCTCTCAGCCTCTTTTTAATGAAAAATTATGATTTTGGCTCCCTGAAACTTATCCTGAGTACACAGATGATGGCCAAAATCATAGTTTTTCATTTAAAAGAGTCAGAGAGACCCTGCCCAGTCCACACTCCACAGTCAGGCTGCCTACGATTACGACGGGTTATTCTTCAAAGTCCAGTCTCATCGACTAACTAATCACTAACTTTTCCATCCTACAAACCAAATTATGATTGTGTGTTGATTACTATATAGAATACAAGAGTGGGGGGGGGGGGCAAACAAGGAAATGGTGTGATAAAGTACATAATGAGGATCGACATACCTGACCAAGCCTTTCGATAAGGACGGCTTTGAAGCCGGACTTATCCAGCCCTCGCCTCTCCAACTCAGCCCGGAGGTCAACTACTCGGAGATCAGAAATCTTCTTCCCTCCAACCATTTCCTAGGTCACAGGTCAGCTGTCACTTGTCAGTTTGGATCAATTCCACTCCCGTGTCAAAAATATCTTCCTCAGTAAACTCTGAACTGGTACTAGTCCTCAAAATCCTTTAATCTACTAACTTTATTCCTTCAAGGACAAAAATGAGAGCTGGAAAAATGTCGACTCCACTCCTGCCTCTTGTGCTGTGTCTTCTTGACTCTCTTGTCCAGTTTCCTACTATGATCTACAGTTAGTTTATACCAACTCTATCCACAATCTAATTGTATACTAAATATGAGCTAACTCAAAAACTCAATTTCAATAAGCCCTAACTTTACTAAAGTTTAACCGGCTAGGTCAAGTTCTTGTCTTTGAGATTCCTAATCAAGAATGCTTTATATTTTAATCGGTTGAATTGAAACACCTCTTGCTCAGAAGAAGGATTCAAGGCTTCAAAAGGATTCCTTCGGCAAACTCACTGTGGTGGTATGGACAGAGAGAAAGACATTACTACAGACTGTGAGTACAGCCAAGTTGCCTCATTTGTTCCCAGATTTCTGACTATGAAAAAAACCGTCTTGAGTAATCTCTATCATTCTTCCTTCTTTGGGAACTGCGTATCGTCTCTTTTTAACCAATAGAGAGCAGTCGGTGTAGGCTCGTCTACTTTTGCCCACCTTTACTATTAGCCGGCGGCCCACCCAAGTTGACTTTGAGATACTTCTTCTTCTGGTCATGAATTAATAAAGCTTTCGCAATTTAAAAGTTAACAGATTGCAGTTTTTCTTGTTAAAAAATTGGTATCAACTTACTTCCCCTTTGGATATAAGTCTACGACCTTGATCCTTCCTATTTTTGATAGGAGAGCCGATGACACTACTGATCTTGAGAACGACAGTGGCGAATGGGTTTTAAATTATGCATTAGAAATGAGAAGCTTATACTTCATTTGTATGCTCCAACGTCCAGGAAAATCGCTAGCAGACAACAACATTAAAAGTATCATGCATCAACATCTCAATATATTGTAATACAGTATAACTGTAATATTTTCCTTTCCGAATACCTATTATTGTAACCCATTGGAGACGTGATTGATCGTAGTTGGATTTTCTGCTGAATTTGGCTTAATTTGGAGTCGGATGGGCTCATATCAAACTATCTATAAGACGATGTACGAGTATAATGAGAGTATGAGAATTCCTCGGCTTGAGAATTGTGTTGGGATAATATAAGTGGATACAAAGGTATGGCTTAAATACATACTATGAAAATGATGTTTTAAAGGGCATATATCATCAATCAGCATATTATCCGATCAATTGCCTATTAATCATTTTGTCGATGAGGATGAATTATGATGAAGGTATAGCTGTGCCTCTGCATGCTTCTACTTAAATTAGCCAATGAAGGAATGGCTAATTTTGCAAGAATGTGCCCAGATGATGAAGACGTAGGGACGACAGGGTGACACTTCAATGTACAGCTACCGTACCCATCCATTGTTGTATTAAAATCAAATGACAGGTATCAAAAAAATTTTTAGAAGACTGCACCTACGTGATGGTTTTTGATTCTCGGTGCCATCATCTTGATTCCATAATGTATGTAAATTATTATGCCGTTATAAGTGAAATTGCATCCAACTGTTTTCCATTAATGAGCTCTTTTTATTCTTTGCATTCGATAATGAAGAAGTTTGCCAAATCGCGAATCGGCATAATTTTCACTCTCATTTTACATGTACACTACATACTGGATTATTTGGCTCTTCAAATCCTTCAATGGGATTGGAAAGAATAGAATATAGTGCTTTTACCCAATTAAAATTAACATGATATGCAGGGGGTTTGGAAAACTCTGATTCCGGGACGTTAAACAATGTTAACTCAAATAAATATCAAGAACTTATTGGAAACTAAAGGATAACAATTACGAGAGGATGAAAATCATGGTTTGTTAACAAATACAACATACAGATA
This sequence comes from Desoria olivacea, assembly GCA_034695115.1. Lineage (NCBI taxonomy): Eukaryota > Metazoa > Arthropoda > Collembola > Entomobryomorpha > Isotomidae > Desoria > Desoria olivacea. The sequence continues at coordinate 26,913 of JAQFZA010000180.1, forward strand.
GTACATAAAGAAAAAAACATATTTTCTACAAGAAAATTACATTTTGAATCAGTTATGCTATTTGAATACAAAAACTGATAGTTTCAAACAGTAAAGGAGGCTTGAAGATTATTTGATAATACAATTCCTTAACTGAACGAGTGCAGGAAGTAAATTAAATAAATTATCCAGGCTATACTGAGGATATCATACGTACGAATAGGCTTTGCTGCCGTTGCCATCATTTTTAAGCACTTTTAAACTTGATAATCTTCTGAGCAGCTATCAACCATCAACCATAATTAATAGAATCAGTCAGTTTACTTTCGTATATTAGTTGGATGACTCTGTCTACTTCCTCTAACTATCTGATGCTGTCACAACAATTATAGTTCTATAAGGTACGTGAATGTGATGCGCAGTAATCACGCGAGAATTGCACAATTGCATATTATGTCTACTACGGAGTTTTTTAAATAATGACTTAGACTGTTCCATCCTCCACGAAGTGGATCATGTAATGATTTTTTCTGCAATCCGTTGATTGATAACCTCGGTCGGACGTTAGAATTATGAATTGGAAATGCAGTAGTTTTCTTGACACACGGAAGTCGATTCGTAGGATCAGGAGTCAGGAGATCCATGGATGAACTGCATGAATCATAAATCATTAGTACCTACTTGAATGGAATGATAATTAGGACGTATTTTTGAGGCGTAGAATGAACCGAAATAAATTACCTGTGGTATTTTTTCTCGATAGTATATTATTTAAGATGTGTTACAGCTGGAATAGTTCTTCTTGTGCTTTCTCTAGCTTCCTTAGTGAGTATCGTAAATGCCTTCCTTGCCGAGTGATCGAAGACCCTGAAGAATGTCTATGGTCAGATTCACTATCCGAATCGAAGGTGACCCAAGGAACCTTATCGCGGTCAGACTTGGTATTCGCTTGTATTTTACTGGAAGCTATGGCGGTGTCAATTCGAGAAAGGAACTCTTCTGCGGATTTTTCGGAATGGTCTACGATGGTACACCGCCTAGAAGATGAGGAAGATCCAGGGGACGTGGGGGTTCCTGGGTTAGTTGAAGTGGCATGAAACTCATTACTACTCGCGTGGTATGACGATCCATTGTCTATAGACGAATGCTTAGATTTACTCAAGGTATAGGGAGAATGTCCATCGTAATCTCCGTTGCTGATTGTTGCACCATTATTTGATAAATAATTTGTTGATGGACTGTCTTTACTCGAACACCAGGTCTCTCCCGAATTCTCAAACTCTGGATTTGACGCTTTAGAACCTAACTTTACGGAACTTGGACTAACTAATTCTTCAGACTCAAATGAATCACACAGCGGATGACTCCAATGGGGCTGCATTTTAAAACTTTCATCTCCAAGCGGTGAGCTGAGATTGCTAACATTCCCGAAGCTAGAATTGGGGTCCGAATCCATCTCCAAATTATTCTCACATTCTTGGTTCTCCTCCACTGGTATCAGTAACTTGTCACGCAGGAAAAGGCTGTCATTCGTCCACAAGTGGTTAACTCGTCGTATCTGTTCCGTCTATAGGAGAAACAATTACACGAGCCAATTAAAAAGTGCATTATGTAAATGTCTCAAGGATCTAATACTCATGTTCCAAATCCAACCCAACCTTGGGAAGTTTTATTGTCTCAAAATAAATAACATAACGGAATACGTTCAGACTAAATCTGAGCAGCCACAACCAAAATAACTGTCATGTCCAATATCTTCCCTTAATCCAAAAATCCCTTACCGTACAACCGAACTTGATAGAAATCCCTTGCAGCGTGTCCCCGCGCTGAACATTATAAACCATGACTTGTTCATTCTTCTTCAGCCTTGATGAGGTGGCCCCGTACTTCTTCTGACCTTTTGCCATCGTTCCGAATGCAATCCGTTCATCGCCACCATTGAATGCCATCTCTGCTCCACCCACATTGACGAATATTTTGTACCGTGCAATCTTGCCGGACAGACTGACCACTGCAGAAACAGACCAAATTAGTTAATCCCTCTCCCCTTCTCCCAGTCGAAACTCCCGAATTGTCAACTCCCTCAACAATTAACTCGGAAACCTGTCTTCGCACAACAAGCACCCGCAGTATCATCGCTTAGCTCCCGTTTCGAGAGCATGAAGACCCTCAAGTCCTTGCCACACACACCGACAGCAATATATTCCTCTTATTTTAAGGAGTGCTCCAATAATAATACTCTGTCCCGTGACCTTTGTAACCTAGTCTTACTACTGACGAATATCGAATAGTAATTTAACAATAGGTAAGGATGACGATAACTCCTGCAGGTTGGCCGTGCTGCTTTTACTAACTTGCCTGGAGTACGGAAGAGGCTGACGAGGTATGGAGCACAATGAAGATGAATTAAGCCCAGCCTGCTGTACTCCCTTTATCATTATTTCAACACATTTGATGATAAGAGAGGAATTATTATAAATTTATAAAACCCAGCAGAAGTCCATGCCCTGCACTCTCATCCTGAATAATCTGTCTTAAACAAAAGCAGGAGGGCAGGGGAGCAGCTGTTAAACTTTTATACGTCAGCCCTTTTATTATGCCTTACATAAATGAAATCCCTCAGCTCTGCTAGCTGGTCTTGCCCTTCTCTATTCTGCTTCTGCTCTTCTGCCCTATATTCAATAATATGTTTATTATGTAGGACGTAATAAGGTCTGTAGTTGTATTCTACTTTTAGCTAGTCAGCTAACTATGTCCTCTCTCCTTAAATGAAGTTTTAATGTAGACTATTAGTGGGGGGGGGGGGGAGAATGGTACAGAAAATGTCACAAAGAGAGACAAACAGGACAGGCAGGGATGATGGTATTGGAAGTTTGGAAGTTATGAATTCTGAGAGTTGGAGGACCAGACCAGTTATGTGCTTAAATATGACGAAGCCAACTTATTGATGTCTGACGTTAGTTCTGACTTCTGACTCTCTATTTTTATACGGATGAAGAATGATGAATAATACTTATGACGGCTAGGGCTGGTGTGGACTGGCTCAAACTCCACTCGTGCTATTATAGTAGAGTGCCTGTGGGCTTTGTGTTCTTGGAGTAATGCTTCTGAATTAATTAAGGTGACGAAGAATAAGTTACTTGGACTTTAGTTAGTTAAATACCCATAATTAGGGATTATGTTGGGAGTAAATTAAAAAATGCAAGAGTCAACGACTCCTCCTGCTTAGGTTAACTTGTGGTACTCTTGTAGTGGTCTCATTTTGTCGGCATTGGTGAGATCTCGATACATGTTTCCACACTGTGCATAACGGTGAGTTCTGCACTCCCACTCACCATTACTTACATCTTGTAAGTACATGCGAACATAAGATTTTTTAAGAAAAAACCTCATGTTTATTATATAGGGTACGGTACAGACGGTACGGTACTCCAAGAAGCCGTTGGCACGGCCGTAGGCCTTTCGTAGATTGTGTGGAGGGTTTAGAAAAATTCCTCGGGGATGAAATCATATCAATTTCAGGTTAATTTAGTTTCTTCTTCCCATCGCTAATTAGCAAGAGGCTTGGATATCCTTCCTTTGCATGAAATTGAATGGGATTACAAGATCTCTGAGAGGAAGGTACGGCCGTGTTAAATGTTGAGATTGTAGGCATTCGAAGCCTACAAGATCGAAAGGGAAAGCCGGGTTTGGTAAATGGAGGCAGAGGTGTCTCTGGCTTTCCTAGGAACGGGAACTTTCTCTCCACTACCTCCCTGACTGTTAACGCCCCCGCACTGCTTTCTCCGCCAGTATTATTCCTACAGAGAAAGCGGACGGGGCGATGGGAAATATATGCAGAGGTGGAAGTCGGGATGAATATTCAGCCCTAAACATTCCTTAACATATCATACACAACGAGAATACATTATCTCCACGTATCCGGTCAACAATTTAATCCGAGGAGCACAACATTCCGATTAAAACATACATTGCCCTACTTTCCCTACCTAATTTACCCTTTCACATTAAAAAATAGATGCTCCAAACCCCCATCCACCAGCCGCCTGGCTGGAGAAAGATAAGAATGACCTCCACTTGTTCATTTACGTGCCTTTTTATCCATATCTTGTGAGAAATCATCTCTTTGATAAATTAGGAATTATGCAAAATATGTAAATTCATGTCCCTCGTGGAGCAATAGAATGTCTCAGTCCGTAAGTATCATTAGTTCTTCATTCTATATCCTATCTAGCTCACATTTCCTCGTACCGACAGATATTTAAGTTTCGATAAATCTTACCAGCCTCTGTAGCATAATTGTACAATAGTGTGTGACTCCTGACTCGTCGACTCAGGGGGGCTCCTTGCCTTCTTCTAAGGCCCCTTAGGTTCATTCGTGCCTGAGTGTCATTACTTTATTATTCCCATCCCTCCTCCACTATTCTCCTATCTCCTTTCATTTCATTTATTCATTTCCTTTTGAATTAGAAGAAGTTTTTATTCACGTAGAAGATGGATAGTGTCATAAATGATCTTATTATCATACTCCATTCTGCACTAACACGTAGATAGCTTTATATCAGACTGTATGGAGCTGTCAGGCGGGGCACTGGATGTGGAGGCTTACTCTTGTAGCAAACGAGAGCTTCGGATGCTTTCCCATTCTCCATTGATTAGAGAAAGAAAGGGGACTGATAAAAGTCTGCTTGGAAATTATCGCCGTTGCACACAGTATTAATTTAATTACAGTGATTGATTGATTGTAGCAGTTCTCAATAGGAGGGAGGAGATGAAATTTATTCCCCATCCATACTCATCCTAAGTAGTGATATAAGAAACGATTCTGAACTACGAAAGTAGCAGCATGATAGGATGATATCGTTATTCAAATGCCTAGGGATTTCGGGGATTTTTCTTCTTCTTCCGCCTAGCCCAGTCTGTACTTCCGTCATAGGGAGATAGTTACGTAAGAAAATGAGGATTATATACGGATTTGGAGAAGTGGTAACGGCAGTTGCACGTACGTTGCTGTACATATTTTCTAGAACTCTAGCTAGCCTAGCTTGATGTAGCTGCAGCTACAAAGACGGATGGCGGATACAAAGAGTCAGTGGTGCAAGTGGGTAAATTATTCAAAAGTTTACATTCGTAATCTCTCTTGTAGCCGAAGTCCAAAAGATAAAGTTAAGAATTCTTGACATACCAAGAGTTCAAAACGTAATGAGTTGTTGAGACAAAGACAAGAGGTCTCAAGCTCCTTGTGAAGATATTTTAACCCAAACATTTCATTTTGGCCAGGGAACATGGTGGAGTTTTTACTTTGTCCTGTTTGGAAGTTCAGCAAAGGCAAACAGAGCCCTTTCCTTAAACCTCTTTTAGACTACTCTCTTCTAGCATGCATATTGTAGCAAGGAAGGAAAAGTTTGTGTACTCAAACTATAGCTAAAACTAATAATAATATGAAGGATAATTCTGCTTTTCTTTCCTCGAAATAAGATTATGGTCCCATGGCATGAGACCCTCTCGAAATAATACGATCGTATAGCCGTCGTCTTAGCCCAACTCAACCATTTCCATCCACCCAACTCATCTTCAGTCTCCTTGCATCAAAACTAACTTTTTAGTAATAGACTGAAGGGAAGAGAATTTGTCATCAAAGATTTAGTTACTCGTATCGCATGATGTTAGTACCATTCAAATCTCACCTTTAAATGCGCTAACCTTCTACGAAATTGTTGGAGTTTCTCCTCCAACTTCATGGAAGGAACAGTTTCCCATTTCAGAGTTTTGGACTAGAAACGCCTTCATTTTTATTATAAGATCCTGGGCACTTAAACCTAGGTTTCAAGTCATCTTGCTTTAATGCGTATATAGGAGGAACATGAGCTCCCCAATTCTCCTCTCTGGGAAATGTTAATTATAAGCAGGGAAGTAATTATTCAGCATTCGCAAATTGCATCAGATTAAATTTTAGGCAATTAGTGCATCATTGATGAAAGTCTACAAATAGTAGTCGGGGAATGAAGAAAGACTCTCTAAGGTCCAATACCTCCTGGTTTTTTAGTTGAACATGAGCTACAATCGTCAGACGTAGCTAATCCTGTAAAGTCCTACTTTCTCTCGGGTGTCTAGGGTGGAGAAAACTTTTCCCGACAGAATTTGTTGTTACTTTGTGAGGAAAGAGAATGTATTTAATATGGGTGGATGAAACGATGAAACGTCCGGACCTGATGTATAATCTAGGGCCTTCGTAGTTCTCACGCGGGCTTAAAATTAAGGGAAATATGAAGGTTGTGTAATCGGAAGAGGGAATACAACATTCTCAGACACCAGACGCCTTTTTGAACCTCTACCTTGGAAGACAAACTTTCTTCTTGTAAAACTAATCTTTAAGCTTACTTTTGTATCCATTTTGAAACACGTCCTGCTTGTTGAGAAACATTGTCCCGGAACTACTCCAGAAGCAGTAGAAGAGCAGAGTTCCTACGGTCACTTCTCCCACCCCTTAGCCCTCTGTAACAAGAGATGACAAAGCCTACGCCACTTAACTTCAAAACTGCTGCAACATCCTGTTCCAAATATATTGTAAATGTGCACTAAATTCATTCACTAATTATAATTACTGCATTCTTCCGTCCAGCAAATACAATCAAAATCAAACTTGTATATATGTGCTTTTAAATTCACAAGGGTTGTCAAACCAGCCAAAGGTTATGTCATATCATCCCAATATCAAAGAGACGGGGCTTACTCAAAATTATAATTCCACTCACCCACATATGTATTATAGACACTAGCGAAATTGGAATATTGTCGTGTGAAATGTTTTATTCGAAATGCGGGTAGCGTAGCTAAGGTGCAATGATGCATGCAGCAGTGCGTCGTACCATATACCACTAGGACTGGGATGAAATTAAATTTTACGACAAGCTAGAATTTTAATAAAATGGAAGTCAGTCAACCACTCAACGAGACGTCTAACAGCTTCTGCTCTCTCCTTTTGACGGTGAGGTTGGCTAGGGTCTGAATATTAATAAATACCTTGAAGGATGAATATAGAACAAGTATATCATTTCAGACCGAGATATAATTATATTATTATGCTAATCCTAAATCTCTGTGTCTCAGCGAGTTTCTTTTGTTTGACTTTCCTAAGCCACCCGGTCAAAGTTTACCTTTACATGATTCATGGAATGAAAGAATGGGCTGACTAAATCCAAAATTCAATTACCTGAGAAGAAACTGCAGTACTCTCTCACTACCTCAACCTCCCTATACCTTGTCGTCGTTGTCGCTTAGCTTCAAAATAACAATTGGACCTATATCCTTACTCCATTTGACTACAGAGACAGACCACTCTCATTATTATCCCCAAGGTAATTTATGAGGTAGAGAAATATCATTAGAATTTATAATCACAATGCGCTCATCATGTGTTAAATAGGGATCAACAAAAAAGAGTTGTGAAGGTTGAAGTATCCCTAATTAAGTCATATCGTATCCTACGGATTTTCAAAGATTGATTCAAACACAACTACATGGACAAAAGTGTTGTTGTGCTATATACTCCAATGTTTAATGCATACTTGATTTTGCATCTGCTTGTGAATGCGTCAAAATATTTAAGCATAATTGCACAACACCGAGTACAAACCTATTTAAAAAATATCCATGTGTGAATGTATGTACATGATGTTGTACACATCCGTATTGATGACACTGGGGAGAGTACAGGGAAGAGGCTGTAAACTGCAGAACTTGTTAACTAAATTTTATACAGATTTAAAATACCGTTGGCAATGCATACAGTAAACATACTTAAGCAAGAGTTGCTTAGGAAAATTGCCCAGAATTCACCAAATTTTCGGTGACCTCTGTCTGTATTCACACTTGATGGTAAGCGTAGAATGACCTTGCCCTTAAATTTTTCTTGATGTCATTTGAACTTGAGTTTATTTCAGGCACGGAGAGGGGAATTAAATTGCTTGTTCTCTTAATTAACACTTGCTTGAAAAGGTCTCAGGATTACTTCCTCAAGTTACTCTCATTAATAATACTTAACACGTCCTGAGTCGCATACCTCATATGAGTGCTTTTGCTGAATCAAAAAAAAACTGTGAGGTAGAAATTCTGCCCAATTACAACTTTTTAATGCACCCACGTTGGGTAAGTGCGTGTAGAGTTTATATATGGGAAGTAATTCTCTTGAAATGAAGCCCAGTCCCCTGTTTTGATCGGTTTATGAGTTCAAATGATTGTAACAAATTGTGATGGCCAATTTAGAGTAAAAATGTAGAGATTGGGAACAAATAGGAAATACGAAGAGCAAGGCAGTTCATGAAAGGTTATGGACTCTGGCTCCTCTGGATTCGAAGTTTGTATTTGAAATGTATGAACTACCTACCGGATACGGGAGAATCATTGCGTTCATAGGAATTGGAAAGTTGGAATTTGATTGATTTTATTTGCATGTCCCTATAATTCTGGACAATCCTTCAGCCTAGCAAAGTATGATTAATGAATGCCACAACTGGACCAATAACAAAATATAATCAACTCTGAAGCTAACGGATGACTCCACAATAAGTCCCCCAGATGAAGACTACACCTTTTTTTCGTACAATCATTACTAGAACCCAATATAACAACTGCAAAATTGCTAATGCACTTCATTTCAATTCAATATTTCAGGACTACGTGACGACTATTTCAGACTTTCATAGGAACCAGCACTGTCAACTGATTGTAAGACAGTGCAACAATCTATTTACTTCTACTTTATTCTGCAGTCCTTATATAACAATTCAGCAATCAACAGTAATCCAATAATCACTATGTATTTGTATTACAAGTTTTTTCCTAACATTGAAGACAATTTATAAGACCCTCAGCTCTGGAGTATTGCTTACTGATTGTTGTACAAGTTTGAAATGCTGGTTATTTACGGTTAAATTTACTGCATCCAATTCCACTTAAAACGATGTGATATTGCTATTTAAAGTCAACGCGATCAGTCGACTTCAACATGTTATTGCTTTAAATTTGAGTTTGTATTGGCACAAAACTGTAGACGCTACCTATATTTCTTTAATGTTACCAGCACCATTTATCGATTGTCATTATCATTTTGACAATAAATTGTATAATGTAACCTTTCAGATTTTCAGGTTGTCTACCTTCTTTTATAGCTAGATAAATACACTGTGCCTATATTGGCTGTGAATGCTTAAAAATAAATACTATATACCTGGGTAACATAATAAATATAATATTATTACTACATTCCACAATTAAGTCGAACTCAAAACCACGTACATGGTTGTCCAACAATACGGCATGATTGCTTATGCCAAAGACCAAAGGTCACATACCCGATGTGTTGGAGATCGATACACTAACTAAAAAAAAGAAAAAAAAGCTTTGGTTAACCCGAGTGAACATAAATCTAATACTTAATCGCTACGGAATGCAATAAGGCACACATCAACTACAAATGTTAAAGGATAATACAACTCTATCGGTTCGTTTAATATGGGCTGAAGAAGTATAAAGACATGCAGAAATCTGGTAGTGCAACGTTATAATGTAAAATAAATTTTCTTAGCCATTAGTGTAATTTTGTGGGTGAGTACTTTTCGAATCGTTGAGTATATCTTCAAGGCTTTCCGGGTCGAACTGCAGTCACACTAGGCTATCGCTAACAGGGCCGGAGCGACGTTGAAGCAAGGTGGAGCGACGGCTCCAGGCCGGACCGCCGATCGGCTTTGTAATACACACTAGATTAAATGCGACAATAGGGAAAAATCGCCGAATAAAAGGAAAGTGCAGAAGATAGAAAACCAAAAAAGAGAAAATCAGAGAAATTAAAAATTATTGACAGCGGGAACGGTAGGGGAGGTCAAAAATAGAAAACAACTTTTAATTTTTCAACTTTTCTGATGGGTTTTAATTTCTGGGTGTTTGAGCACTTCAAAAGTTTCAAAATGTTCTGATGGCATTTAATTTCAGGTTGTTTGGACAGTTTTAAATTTTCAAAATTTTCTGATGGGTTTTAATTTTTGAGAGTTTGGACACTTAAATTTTTAAAACATTTAGATGGTTTAAATTTTGGGGTTTAGTAGACACTTTCAAATTATCAAAAAATGTTGATATTTTTAATAAACAAATTGCTAAAAGACATTGGGGCTAGTAATTTGAAGATATTTCTGTTAAAAGAAATTATGTTAACACTTTGTCATTTGATAAAGTAATCCACGAATTTGCTGCTGCCAAATATAAAGAAGTGTCATTGTAACCTCCTTGACGATTCAGACATCAATAAAAAAGTACCGAAAAAAGCCGTACTTTAGCCATTTTGCTCTAGGCCGGACAAGGCTTCGTCCGGCTCTGATCGCTAAGGAAATTAAGTTAATACCTTAGAGTATACAATACACATAAATATCTATACTTATATGTTGTATACTCTAAGATTAGAACTTCAAAACTGAAGTGACCCGGAAGGGAGTGTTGGAGAAGATTTCGCATAATTACATTTTGATGCAAACATTATGTAATGTTTTTAAAACCATAGGTTGAAGTAGGAAGTTGCATCGTCAATTGACTTCATTTAGATTTTTAAATTTCCTCTTACTCCGCCTTACAATAAGTTTACAGCTTGCAGGTTACAACCTCCACATCGTTTGCCTTTTTACATCAATTTCTGCGTCCTTGCGTCTGATTTCATAGATGTTTAAAATGGCTTGCCACTCGGAGAAGTTATACGAATTCATGTTGAAAGAATTATTGTTCGAAAGCGTGAGACAATTTCAAAACCTAATCCATCCGTGTACCGTCCTTTCAACATGAATTCGTATAAAATCTCGATTTCCTTATGGTAAGCTGTTGAAATGTTCTGGTGAAAGTGGTGAAACGTGTAGAAGCTTACTACCGTTAATGTATTGAGGATATACTAAATGTTTGGATTAAATGTGCCGAGCTAACAGGATTGAAAAAAAGAAGACGACAAAAACCAATATGTATCTCATTTCCAATATTTATTTTATTATGTATAGATTATCTTATTATTAGGACTAGGACTAGAATTTAAACCAATCTAAAATGGCCAAAATAGGCACCAACAAGGCATCATTTTAGGCAAAATAGGCACAAATAAAAAAGGCAACTTAGTAATGTCAAACGAATGCAATTTAAGGCTATTTAAGCATTAAATAATCCAATATTGAAGTATTATGCAATGTACATTGTCATTTTATATAAAATCAATGGAAATAATATTAGATCATATCCATCTCACTTTTATCTTTTAATTTCGATGAAAATGGTGTATCATATGTATGTCAAATTTGACATCAGTGTACACTTTTGCATAGGATTACATAAATTAAAAGCCACCAGAACTGTACTCTAGGTAATTACAACATACCTAGTAAATAATATGTACCTTGTTTCAAGTTTTGGAGGTTCATCTCAGTCAATATTGTATTATATAATGTTCAAACTTAAATAAGGTGTAACAATAAAATTTAAAAATCAAATTCAAAACTCAAACCTTTTTCTAATCTGACGATGAAAAGAAAATCGAAATTGGTAAAAATAAAAGACTAATATTTCTAGTCCTTCCCGTGTTTCCCGGGTTCAAAGTTCCAAATATTGTAATACACAAATGAGTGTTTGTAAATTTAGTTTAAACAAACAGTCTGTTATGAATCCCTATTTTAGTTAGAAACATTTCCACCTTCCACTTATCTTTAACCAAGCGTATATAGTTTTGCTTAAGAATCAAACCCTAAAGGACGAGGGAAAAGTTGTAGCTGCTAATGCTAAATCCCGTATTTCAATCAATAACTTCATTTACATGCAGGAAGGAGATCATATACTTTATGCGTTACTTGGAAACTACCTTACGGTGTTAGAATAGAAAGCATGAATTGACAAAGTTTGGCTGCAGGTGAAATCTATTTGTTACAAGCACTTTATCAAAGTGAAATACCGACTCAAATGCATGCACTCCAACTTCTTGTTCCCAGATTTTGCCGACAACGTACAAAAGGACAGCTTAATTCGTTGGATCGGTCCCCATCTGCAGTGGAATAGAGATTGGCTATTAGTATGCAAGCTCTTCTGTTGAAAAGTGGTCTTTATTAAGTCCATCGATTGAGATCTACTTCAAAATGGGATTCTTCCATACCGCAGAAGAAAAGGGTTGGGAATTTCGTCGGATGGAATTGGGGTTATTGAATAATACAAAAATGACAGGAATACTAAAATTCCGGCCGGAAAAATTCTCCGTTCCTTCATAAGAAACATGCACGTATTTAGTGCCCTTATTTAGGTGAATTTACTAAGGGTTCAGTACGTGTTTGGCCTCCAAAACGGTAGCATATGAATGGGAAACTCAAAATCGAAACACTTCTGTGAAACGTTTGCATCTGATTCTTCAGTTGTGGTTGAAGTGGATATGCAGTATTTATGAGCCTTTCCCTTTAAACAAAAATACCATCTACCCCGCTATGCCACTCCGGGAAAAGATTTGAAACACCCTATATATTTCAGTCCTATGCAATGTTAATCTTTCTAGCAAATTAAGAACACTCTCTAAAATTCTAAAGCTTCGCGTATCATATAAATCTTGTGATGCTAATACTTCTCTTGAAAATGGTAGCGGCATAAAATGATCATGACCAAACAAGGAAGGAATCAAAAGGTCGGTAAATATAAAATATATGTGTACCAGAGGAGTTATAAGTATGTAGTTATAAGCTTCAAGGCTTAGTTGAGTAACTTTACAAGCAGCAAATTACCACTTGTACAACCTCAGTTCTTGGCATGGGAACATTTAGGTGTAATTGTGTCCTTAATTTTTTAAATACATGTAATCCTTCAATTTACCCTTTGCTGGAATAGCTATGCATTTATATATGCATATTATGACATATATTCTCAACTGTTCGCAAAATGTCTGCTTATAAAAACGGTGTATAGAACACACTGGCTAATGTATCCAACTATCTCCTGAAACATATGACATGACATAAGCGATCCTGTAGAGCCTTCGTACTTTGTTCCACGGATTTCTGCTCCTTCGACTCTCTAAGATGGAATGGAGATGAAAGAGAGAAGAAAAGATGCAAAAACGCTGTCACATAAAACTAGAGGAAAGCGTGAGTTTGGTAGAAAATGTGAAATGACTGAACGAGAGGATGTTGGAAGTTGCGTTGGGAGGGAAAGGGCCATCATCTCTCTCCAGAATCCGCCCAGGTGTATACTTCAAGTTTTATTAGAAACTGTGAACAAGAGTTTTCTCCTTCTGTCTCGAGCCTCGGCATTTCCAGAACTTTTCCAACAACAAACTGCAAACATTTTCATCCTTTCTTTGAATGGCTCTTAAGCATGCTTTGAGTTACAGAGCTAGTTCGGCACACCAACAACCTCAACATCCAACAGCCAGGAGCCAGCAGGCCTGCTGCAGGAGTAGATACATAAAAAGCACTGCCAGTCAGAAGGTGCAACATGAATGAAAGGCATTGTTATTTCTGGAAAAGCAAAAATTCAATAGCAAACCAAACCAAAGCCCTTCCTTTTCCTTCCTTTAATATTTATGGTTGACTGTGCGAATATCTTTCACAAAACCTGACACTGTCATGTTTTCAAAGTTGATAAGTCATTATATTCCAGAGAGCTAGATTCATTTCATCTCCCAACACAAATGATACCATAGTCGCTGTGGTGGGATGGAAATAACATCTATGGTAACCTACAGTCACACAACAATCCATCCTTGTTATATATTTATTTTTGATTGAAATTGAAATGACAACAGAATAGAATAAACGTATTCATCCTACAATTAGATGAAGATCTGTTGAGCTCCGAGGGTGAAAGTCATCTCAATGAATTCTTTCCATGATCATTATCCAATCTCATATACGAAAAGGATACTTGTTTGGATGTCAGACGTGGATTATTTACTAGCACTTATGGCTTCACTGTAACTGCAGAGTTTCCTTATCCATTGGGCTGAGGGATTACTAATAAATAAAATTAAAAACGTAATAGTCCGGTTCTATGCCCAAATCTCTTCATGCTGAGTGAGATGCCAGAATCAGAGTTTGAAGATTGCAAAACAAATGTTGAATGTTGACTATGTATTAGATAAGCTTCAGTAATGCCAGATACAGGAAATCATGCGTGCAACGAAATCCTGTAGGGACAGCATTTCTATGGGCTAAATAACGTAATTGTGTAGTTGAGCCTTCCTTCAGTTTGATTAGTGAAGCATATTTTACACTCTTGAATGGCTAATTCATTCATAATGCGATGATATTGCTTACTATTTTAGTGCAAAAGTTGTACCCACTTTGTGCATCATTGGGGAAGTATGAAACAAATCCCGTGTCAATTGATGTGAGATGGTTACCTAATTTCCGTTATCAATCAAATGTCCCTGAAGATAAACTGGCAAAAATATAAGCAGGCAAAGTAGTTAGCAACCTGCTGTGATCGATTGCTGCGAAAATATATTTCGAACCCCCGGTGTCGTATGTAATTAAATGTAAGAAAACTAGGGAAACTTTAAGACGTTCAACTCCAGTCCGATGTTAATAAATAGATGTGCTAGGAAAGTTCTCTGTCAAGCTTGGGTCTGACAGACCTTTCTGGAATGGTGCAGATTCATCTTCGCAACACTTGAAATTACATAATTAATTATTATTTCATTATTGTCGACCTATAGGCCGATTTCTTGCTTTAAATCAAATTTATTTATATAATTCTCTTATCCTCCACCTTTTACCGATTCTATCAATCTAAGAGCCTCCTCGATGTTTGATTGCAAGGAAATTGAATAAACTATAATTAACATTACTAACTGTTCATAATAGAACATTATTGTTAGTAAATGTTGTAACGTAATTAAGAAAAATAAGTTTTGTTTGACTCTTTAAATTAGCCGATTGAACTTATCATAAAACAGGGCAGGCTGACTTTAATAGGATAAAGCGTTGCGGACTGATACCATTTAAATCGCATTTCATTAAAAAAAATACTTACTACATATTTAAATAATGTTTTCTTTGCTTTGCCCGTGCCAGCTAATGTCTACTGCCCCTGATACAATGGATTAAATAATGAATGGAGATTAATTGTGTTAGTTCATTAACGTTGAATTATTTGGAATACACACAACTGAATCAACCTGCCATTTCAATGTCTACTAAGTAGCAGTAGGTAAAATTTGTTGGTGTTATACTCATCTCGACTATTTTTTGGTTTTGAGATAAATACATTACCACTGTACCTTTTACTTCCATTACGTAAACATCCAGTCCAGTTATCCAGACACCTTCTTTCTCCAGATCTATATGCTTTAAGTTCCAATTCAGCAAATAAATTTCAATTTCAATTTGACAGTATGGCAAAACCACCGTTCCGTAGATTTACCTGCTCCACGACCTAAACCTACAAACTATCAATACAATATCAAAAAACCTCAAATAAAGTCGCTTCAAAATTCTTCAAAAACTGATCTTGAGTACATATATTGTCTATATTTAACTAATGAAGTTGCCAATAGGTCGCAAGTCTAATTTCAAATTTGTTTGGATACAATCGGTTATGCAATAATATTAATTCAGTTTCGTATTCCTTGTTAACTCAGTAATTTTGAAGTGTTCAGCCCAGTTGGAATTTTGTAAAGTGATAGATTAATAGCTACATTTTACGACTAAACCGATTAAAAATGCTATGCTAATACGGAAGTATGTAACTGGTCTCTGGCTAAAATCTATATTAAATGAATGGATGAAGCGATTGAGACAGGTGGAGATCCTTAGCTCGCCAGTGTGTAGTGTAGTAATTTATATAGGCGAGCTAGTAATTCGATTTGACGTTCTTGGCATTGCAACCACACGAACCACAGGGATATCAATTTCTTCATTCAAATCCCACAGACAGTAGTTTTTAAGTTCTTCACGTAATCCTAAGAACCGAAGTCTGGTAATCGATATTTCGATATGTATGAGTATGGGATTCGATGATATCGATGTAACCAATGATACAAATTATCAGACACTATGCAATCATCACAGTAATTGGCGTTGGAGGATGTTCCTATGTTCCTATCTATGTCTGCTCATTGAGCCTTATGGGGAGATCTTTGAATGAATAGCCAGCCTTCAATACT
>JAQFZA010000181.1:0-42990 GCA_034695115.1 Desoria olivacea
TTGCCATGATACGACACATAGTCGTACCTAGGACTCTGAGGTAAGCGCGATGACTACAACACATAGTCGTAGTTAGGACTCAACGGTTTGTAACCAGGGTACGACGCATAGTCGTAGTTAGGTGTCAAGAGGTTAATAATATATAAGAGGACCTGTATCTCGCCTAGCTTGATTTCTAACAACATTCTCTAGTCGTAAGAAAACGACATCTCAAGTCTTCACATTCTAGCGTCCTTCAATTTATACTATCCTGAACACCAGACAAGATCTGACAGCTCGGAAATGGAATGTATACAACAACATGGAAGATGAAAATATTCAAGCCATTCCGAATTACTGTAGAAACAAATAATAGCCCCCTCTACAGAAGGCTGCATAGTGTAAGCGTTAATCAGTAAATAAAGTTTGTCATCTTGGGTAAAATTTGAGATCTTTCAGAAATTAGACGCTAGTAATTTACCCTCCGTCATTTAAAGCATCTGACAGGCATAAAATATTTACAAGTATTGGTGTTTATTATAATACTGTAACCATACTTCTGTCCCTCTACCATTATAATGTAATTTGCAATCTCATATTCATTTCAACTATAACGAGTGTGCGTTTTCCATTTGTGAACAGGAAAGAAATCAGGATACGCTATGTGATGTTTTAATAATCCTGTCTGGAAATCGGGAGGATGGAACCAGTCAATTGATGATAACTTTAAAGATATCCATGTTATAACTTCTGCTCCGGCACGCTCAGTTTTAGTTTCAACCACATCAAACTAAATCTGAATGTTGACAGTCCGTCCAATTTTCAAAGGAATTGATTCTCTACAGACCAGACCTGTCACTAAAAATTCCTTAGGACAGAACATAATACCACTACATATTTACAACCAAAGAGCCATGTATCTTTCCTAATTTCCCATATACGATACATAGACCCATGTCGGAATTCCAATATCCAATAAAATGAAACTGGCTTACAGTTGCCGTAGCCCCTTCGGTACAAACAAATCCTACCACAAATTAATCAACCTTCCTCTTCCTCATCATCCTAATACCCTTCATTCGCGGATCCAATCCAGTAGCAGGTCAGCAGGAACACGTAGCTGCATCACAATGAGATAACCATACCTCCGTAAACATCTACCTTACTTACATTAAGTGCAAAGTAAGAAAAGTCCGAAGACGGATTTACAGTTTCCGTCAGCAAATGAAGAAAAGTTTCAACGAAACATTGTACCAGCCAACGACGGGAGTCCAAGAAGTGAAAACAAGGCTTAGTACAACAATCTTGGAGCCACTTCCTCCTTCTTGTGTCTTGTGAACAGAAGACTTGTAACCCAACTTGCCATGTAGGTCGAACATGGTCAACAACAGCAGCCCGAGTCAGTCAAATCTTCTTCCACTTTCTCATGTTTACCTCAGAAAGCCTTAATACATGAAAGGATGGAGCTTGCCTTCTTTAGCCCCCCTCAGCAACTTTCTTTTACCACTTCCTATTTATTGCTACAGGGAAAGAGAATCCAGCTTTCGCCATGCAATTCCTTATCCTGCCTACTCAAGAGTGAAATCAGGGAGCCAAGTTCTACATCTCCAACAAGCTCGGATTTGTTCCACGTGTGAGAACACAAGAATCAAATTCCACTCCATCCTTTTAGCTCAGAATCAAACAGGCTTGGTGGAAGGGATCAACTTAAACTACACAAAGTACAGGCCTACACATAGGTGTTAAGTTCAGAAGGCTTCAAAAACTTTGAATCTTCTTTGTACTTTGTATTTACATTTCCGGAGCCAGAACGAGCGTCATACTTTCCAAGGACTTGTTTCCCAAGCAGAATGCAGACAGCCAAGTTCAGGCAAGTCTTTTGGATACCGAATCTCAGTTACGCCCTAAACTCCGAAAAAACAAAAAAAGGCTCAAGGTGATTTTAAGAAACCTGAAGGCTTAAGAAATGTGAAAGCTGAAAGTTGAACGCTCTTCAGTTCAAGAGTAAGCATACCGGACAGAACAGACGGATTTGTTGTATTGATGAAATGGAATATCCAAATCGAAGCTTTCCTCCTTCGAAAACATGAAAGGACTGGAGAGGTAACTTCTTTTAAAAGTGAAACGGTTGATATCGGGAGGCAGGGATAGAAAGATAAAAGCCCCTTTAGTTGGCCTAGTCTCCTCCAGCTTAGTTTGGATAGAGATAACATTTCCTTCACCGATTGTCAGCCTTTTCTATCAACATCTCGTTAGCTACATAACTCCGAAAGCTGAAAGGCAAACAAAAGTGACACCCAATTTGTCTAGAAACCAACAACAGGAGAAGGATGTGCTAAGTGTGTGTAGCCCTGTATCCAGATCCAGACTGAGGAGAGGAGGATGATGATGATGATGAATCGAATGACCCTTAATGTTCAATAAGGACATTCGGTAGTTGGTCGACCTTAACTCCACTAAACTCCTCATGCATTTATTTGACGGGATTAGCTACATTGAAAGTGAAAGGCACTTACTTTCACTCATTTGGAGGAAAAAGGAAGCGGGAACTACAAGCCAAATATTACACAAAACATACTAGGAAGGTACTTCTATACAGAAGTACCACCTCCGGAACTACTCTTTCGTGAGCTGGTACGATGGCCTAGTGGTTACACTATTGCCTCCCAGCATCACATATATATAACTAGTCTCAGGGTCGAATCCTGCTGGCAGTAGATTTCCTTTAATCATTTCTTTTGTAAGTAAAATTAAAAGTTTCAATTGCAACCTGCAATTAAAAAGAAATTCGACACTTGAAGCAATTCAAACCAGCAAAGTGTCTAATTTTTTTTGCCCTCTGTGAATGTGTATAAGCTACTTAGCTTGACCTCCTAATTGCAACACATCGAGTTAACATGAATTCAGTTTTTAGTGATGGCTAATGGCGATGTCCGTGCAATTGCCATTGATGATCATTTGTGTGTGTGCCATCTCAATCACTGAGAAATAGGAACACATGAATGAAATTAATTTCCTCTTGGAGTAATTGAATAAAATAGCTTGTCTTTTAAAAACATTCTGGACAAACATACTTACATACTACAGTATTTGATCAGTAACGACAACGACCAGGTAGGAATAATATTAGATATAGCGACATAATTCAACCCTTCAACTTAATATAAACTCCATGGCTCTGGAAATTAATTACAATTTCACAGGAATAGTAAATGGACAAACATAAATAAATTACATTTCCTCATTGTCCTGTCTGCCATACTTACTTGCTATCAAAAACTGAGCTGATGGTCGACTTGAATTTTCAAGCGCGTCGGAAAATAGAGGACAAAATTTGCCAAAACTTAGCGATATGAAACATGTCCAACGACTACATTTAAAACACAGGTGGTGTCTTTGTTTCCTCACTCTCTTGGATTTGCAGGGACTGAGGAACATACAGCCTTTTATATTCCATCAGATCTTTAATACCAATAATATTTCAATGACATGCCCTCAACTCCACTTATTTCCCAAAGGACTACTCTTCCAAAAAGCGTAAGCGTCAAAAACTGTTCGCTAACTCAGGTCTTTGTGCATTCAAGGGAAAAAATGAGATGACTGGCACGAATCCTCGGGCAGTACGTGATGATTCTGACGATAGAGTCAACGTCAACCGTGAACTAGAATCGAGACACTGCAAGATTACTGCAAAATAAGCCAAGCCCTTGAACAATCTTATCAAATCTGCACGCGAAAAGTGTCAAATCTCGTTTATCTCTACACCCACATTATTATATGCATCGATACGATTCGTTTCATATGCCACCCTCCAATATCCCCTTGAGAAATAAACATTTCAGCAAAAACCTAACCGACAGTGAAAATGCTTGACACAAGTGGATTGGAAAATACAAATCTTCTTTGATATGATGATGCTTGACACTTCATTACGACAAATAAGTAGAGTAAGCTAAAGTAAAACGTAGTAACCCGTCTAGATAACCAAACCTTCTACACACTTCCTACTTCCTACATAGAAAAGCCACTCTGATGTAATTTCCAACTTAATCCCCAACAAAACACGGATTTTATTCAGCATTTCCGATTTCCAAAATCCCTACTGACCAGTCGATGGTGAGGCATGTGTTCCTTGAAATCCTATGGACTTCACTGCCCACTGCTAATCCGATTACCACCACCTCCCTAGTTGTTTCAAGCATGTGGAAACTTAAGTGATTGACTAATGGCAAGCATTCATTTGCAGCCTGCACTCGAAAGCATATGAAGACAAAGTAGAAAAAACTGGCAAAGAAACTCAAGACAAGAAGTCATGATGAAAGGTTGGATTAATCTCCAAGGAAAACAAAACCCTGACTGAAGAGGACATTGTGTCGGTACGGATGGATGGTTTCGTACTTCGTAGGACGGATGTTAATTTGATCTGCTTTCAAGACGTGACCGCTTCATCGACAAGAGAATTCCCTCGACAAAAACTTATCCTCTCTTTTAAATTCCGTCCATAACGTGGATTTCAAGGTAGCACTGTAGTCCATCCCTTACTGCAAATAAAAACATCCATATCCATAGACCAGTAGTTGCTACTCAATAGGGATTCAAGACTTGTACGTTCTGACTCAAATTCGCAAAAAAATCCACATGTACGCTACGCACATAATGCAATCGTTATTTTATAAATACTCAATTAATCCCAGAAACATTTAACAAGTGACTGACAGAGCCTTCTCACAAACCTACCACTTTTTGCAAACGTCGAAATGTAAGCCATGTAAAATAAATTACGAACAATTATGCCTGTGGGAACCTCTTCACCCTAGAAGATCCTCAGAGATGACCTTGTGTCGGAAATACTGCAACCCTGTATTGCCTTGTTACAATTACTGCAAATGTCACTAGTAGCAATATATCTATGCGGAATATCAAACTTGACGCAAATGTCAACTCGACGGCAGAAAGATTTCTGGCATTGGATAAGAGGAGCATTGGATAGCTTCGGACACTGCAGAAGCAACATGTACACGCAGATAATGAGGACATGTGAGATTCACACAGAAAAATTTCGAAACATCGATGCCTAATGATGATTACAGGGTGCTCCCTTCATTGTCACTAATGAGAAAGACATGACAATGTCTGGCACAACTGTAATCACTCATTCACCACGTCAAGTTGGTAATAATAAAAGCCACAATTCCATTTATCTTCCCCACTCTCTAATTCTGCATCCCTTACAAACGACACTCTCAAAATGTCTACATTCTACAAACGATCACCTACCAAATATAATTCTGGAATCCTAAAACATGGACAACTTGATCTGACCCCAAACTGTACTAGAGCATAGTTGTGCACAGAGTGTTCTTTGATTTAAAGCTCTCAATCGTAATTGATAACCCGTCCCTTGCTTAATTTAAGATTCAAAACAAGATTGCTTGAACATTTAACACTTTTGCCCACATCCTGCAAAACCAGCAGTCTGCGGTGTCTGGATACATAGAACCGTTTTGTACTGGCGTTTTAATTGTTGATACTTCGACAAGTAACAATTCCTTGATGTCAGACACTTCAGAAAGTAACGCCATAAACCGTGTTCTTACCTAAAAGAAAGAAAAAACACATTTTAGTACATAAATTCCTCGAGTAAGAATAAGCCAACACTGCACCGTAAACAATTCATAATTTGATTCAACTACACATAGTTAAGTGGCTGATTGATTGACTTGAATCCATTCATTGCGTTACCGTTGCATAACCATTACTAATTTGGACATCGTCCACTTGGCTCATACCGGCGACAAAACTAAGTCATTAAAGCTTTTAAAGGATTAAAGGTTACTTTGTCCAAACGACATATCGCCGTCCATATGATCTCTACAATTTGAAGGTTGCTTATGAAACCCATATAAATACCTTCATTTGTATACAAAATCCATTATCATTCATAAGCCCTTACAATGATGATGATGTAGATGAATGTTGAATGTTTCCCATACCTACAACATAGTTCCATTTCCATTTCGATTGTTGAATTTTCTGCCTACTCTTTGTGGTTAAGAGGAATCTAACTCATGTCTGTGTATGAGGTAAGCAAGTACGAAAGTAGTACAGTAGATTAATGAACACTTGAGGACAAGAGGAGCGTGAAAATTCTCACCAGAATGAGTTCCACATTCTACATATACAATCTACATTATGATAGCCTGTGCATTTAAAAACCACAAGACTTGTAATTTCTTACGCTTATTTTTTCCTAACTGCAATTAAGTTCTGACTAAAATAAGCGGTAGGCTGTCTACCTAGCCATGCAATGCGACTTTAACACTTATCAATTTATTTCTGTCTTCTGTCACTCGTTTCGTATAATATCAAGCCTGGGTACTTAATGTGTCGTTGACTGAATATTTATGAGGAAAGTACAAAATATATAAAGGTCTAAACTCGAAAATCTTGTGCATAAGCAAATAATGAACCAGGGATGGCATTGAAAATTCAAATTGAAGCTGGTCGGCTGGTCGGGAATATCAGGCACACAAAATTGGATTGTTTAGCTCAGATTTGATCCAAAAGTCATTTAAAGCAACTTGTTGATTGCGTACAATGCACTATTTTCAACATTTTACTACTTCATCAATTGTAACTTAAAAATATATTTTGCCCAGTTAAAGTTGTGGAGCTTGATACTTTAAAATTTAATCTAATTATAAAAATGAAAATACATATTTACAGACAACTATTCTAGATGCAAATTTAGATTCGAGAAAACGATATTTTTCCTTAAATCGCTGTTAAAAACATATTTGGAAACTCCAGGTTGAAACAAAATTGACTTGAGGTCTACAATCAATGAGTAGGAATTATTTCCCATACACGATGCGTTCTATAGGAACGATGTTGTACTTCCTAGACGTACAAACGCCCGACAACATATAACTTATAGTCACTGAACCCATACTATGGAATGGAGCATGTCAAATAAAATCAAAGCATTTCTTGAATTTGAATCCTAGGATATCTCTTCGTCAGATATGAGAGTATGGCATTACCAGATACTACATTCGATTTTTTCCGTTAAAGTTCTCTTATGTGTTTATGTATAATGCGTATGAAATTGGAGTACGTTTGAATTGTAGATTTCACATCTTGTCAAATGTCTCGGTTTGTTTGGTTTTGAAGAATCTGTCGAGGGTGAATAGGAAAAGACAAGATTCTGAATGGAGATGATTTTTCAAGGGGCCATTATTCCGTCCTCAAATGAAACCAGCAGCGGAATCCGTCTATAAAGACTAGGAGTCCTAGGACAGGCCGACTAAAGAGTCGGGAGGAAAAAGTGATCGTGACAGAAATGCAGCGGATGGAAGAAAGTTCAAGGAAAGTAGTTTCATCTTGCAATATGAAATCTATTTCTGGATTCTCCTCTCTGCTGGAATGATGCGAAAAAAATGTAGAACGACGGAAGCGATTCCAGTGATAAGTGCTGTTGAGTCAGCCCGTCAGCAATGAACCACACCGACAATGAGGGATAGGATCTATTCAGCCCGCACTTAAAGTCCCATTCTCCTACTTTCAGTCCTAAGAATCTGTACATTTCAGCAGAATACTATTATCGAATCCTAGGAGAGTTCCGGAACCCAGCTCTGCTAAAAGTATACCACCACCCTTCATATGAACTCCTATTCCTATGATTCCTGTCATAGGAAATTGAAACGAGGACCTTCAGGCATTCATACAGATTGCAGGGAAAGCTTCATTTACACAAAGCTTTCTCCATGACCCAATATAGGCTCTGAATGGTTAACTACGAGAGTACAATATTACTCGTTTTAACACCCGTCGGTACACACCATTATCTGTCTTCACCCTCCTAATTTAAGGCTCTTCGAAAATTGCTAATGTTTTAAACCAGTTAAAAAGGTATACAACAATCTTGTCCATTTAAAACTGTAGATTGAAATTAATAATACTAATTAAAATGCTTAGAATTTAGAATGGTACCCCTTTCCGTAGGAGAGTGGATGAGGCTATACACGTTCTTTAGTTGACCTTTGTACCTAACAGGCTGTAGAGGCTGCAAAAACCAGGCGGGCATTGGCGACACGTGGATTGTGGTTTGTGGATAGATGAAAATAAATTCCAAACCTGCTTATCCCGGGGGTAAGGGATTGAAGGGTATCTCACCATTCTCACCTCTCTCCCCGCCGGTGTTACATGTCTCTCATAAGTATCGGTTAGCTACGACAACCTGCTGCAGGATGAAGGTGACACGTCGATGGAATGGAATATGCAGCTTGACATGTACAAACTTTAACTTTATAATTTAGTCGGATTATTCAGCCCTTTGATTAAAGTTATTCAACACTAACTCTTTAGTACTTGCCACATTCAATGTACTACCGGAATAGAATTATCATATTGAACCGTTCTATTTGACCATTAACGAAAGTCGGAAATCAGTGTGATCTTCGAGGATTAATTCCAGAATTAGGTGTAATTAGTGTAATTACCCCGTTACTAAGTCCTATGCAATACTTGTGTGCGAGTTCCACAATCTATAAGGCGAGTTCTCAGTCCTATTTCATTAGTCTACGATTCAGCGACCTGATTTCTTAGAATCCCAAAATTATTACAAGCAAAAAATAAGGTCAACTTATCTGACTTATAAGTTTGTAAGTACTCAGTGAGTATATAAAATGAGACAAATCTCATGGAGTTCATTAGAACTCTGTTAAGGAAAGATAAGTACTCATACAAACATATTTAAGCCCATCGCATCGTTGGTCACAGGATGAGGATGATCAATGAAACGAAGGCTGTTCCAAACAAAGTCTGAATCACCCTTAATAACTTGAAAAGGAAGATTGGGCGTCCGAGATTGAAGATGATACTTCCCAACCTAAGATAATCACATTCAATGATCACATCCACCTACACCTACACTCGAGCCTTATTACATTATCTTCCAGTTCCTTCCTGAGGAAATACTATAGTAGACACGTTAGCATTGGGCATTGCACTCTATCTCTATCTATGTTGTCTGCCTCGACTTCCGCAAACTACATACGATGTAATGTCCATCATGCATGGAAAAGGAAACCACAAATGAAACCAACCACGTTGAGACTACTTACCCAAATTTGCTGTTTTCAGTTTCCTAACAAAATCTCAAAAATACAATTCTCATTCCTATTTCCCAAAGTCTACAATAACATTTTACAGATCATATCCTACATATTATGCGTTAATGTATACATGCGATGTAGCTTCATGTACAGGAACCACGAACCGCAAAATGGCAAACTACATTTTGAAACACAGTCCTTACAATTATAAGCATTTAAAGAAGGGGGAAGTGGGAAGAGATACATGATCACTAAACCTACTGGGAACTAACTTATCTTTAGGTTGAACATTGGTTAATCTATAAATCTCAAATCAAACTTGGTTGAATTTCCTTAAAGAAAATAAAATCCTCGACTTAGAAACCCAAAGAAAAGGTTTACAAATCCCAGTTCCCTTTTCCTGAGGTTTTATGACAAATCATGAAGAACCCACAATGTTTTGCACTACTTCTACTTCTCAGGATGTTTTTCGCTAATCATGAACCTAAATTTTGAGTGTGTGAGTTTGTCTTTAGAATTTTCATTCCGGCTTAATCATCCGTCAACAGACATCATACATCAGTTGAATCAAATTGACATGAATCAATAGAAGCAATTCTTATGATAGACAGCCTTAACTACAATCGCAAATCGAAACCGTAAGGACGGAATGAGCTACATTCCCAGCAGCACTGAATTGCGTTATCATTCCAAAATCCAAACTCCAATACAGAAACAGCAAAACGGTATCGAGGCTGTGAGCCTAATTCAACTTCAGACGAATCAAATCTAATTAACAAGCCTTTTTAGTAAATTACTCCACCATGCAGTCATCGCCAAGCCAATTCAATCCACAATTATCCCAGCCTACCAAAACAACACCTACTAAAGCAACGACTGACCATCTACAGCCAACAGAGAAACTAGTTATTGTAGAGCAAGAGTCTCAATTATGAAATCAGATTATGCAAAACCATTAAAATGTCAGTCCCCCTCCATTTGAGAAGACTCTCCATAATTAGGAAAACATTTGCATACAAATAAAATAAGCTGATCCCAAAATCAAATTCAAAACATTCAAAGTTATGACTCGCCTAATTCTCCCAATCTGTATGGGGAATAATAAACTTCAAGCACAAGTTATTCGAGAGTGACGTTCGATAAAAACATCCTTATAATTTAAGTGCTGAGAGAATGTAGGGAATAAACATCAGAAAATAATCTTACTAATAATATTTTTAATGCATCGCATCGCATAACACGAACTTTTTGAGGCCCTTTACACAGCAATATCTACAGATACGTAAGAACAAAAGGCAACGACTTACAAAACTTGATAAGTCAAATGTCTGCTGTAGCTGTACAACCTCTTGTATCTTGTCATATATTTAAACTTCTGTCTATAGTTTACAAAATGATTATAACCCTTTTGCAGCTTGTGTTATGCTCCTCTATATGATCTTTGAATAAAACAAATGGATTTTAATGCATAAAACAGTCCTAAGGAAAATGAAAGTTTTATACTTTCGATAACTGGATTGCCTATATTCAAGTGAGTCAGTGTTGCATTGAATTGTTTTGCATAGCATCGGATAGCATATCTTGAATTCCTGATATATGCCAAGTTACCAAGTCACAAGGAGAGTAAGTTAAAACGGTGATAGTACAATCTGCGGCCCATAATATGTAAACTTGGGGGTCAGTAGGGAACGGGGGAGAATGGCAGATTGGAATTGGCGATAGTGCAAAAACCCTAATGCAATGTTGAATGTTAAATGATAACTCCGTTATGCTCTTGGCTCACAGAAAACGTTCAACTCAGGACTGAGTTTGCAATTTTTTCCCCATAAAAGTTAATCTACCTTGGCTTTTATGTTCTCTGAGTTGTTGTACCTACTCACGTAAACAGTAAACAAGTCGGAAAACACGAGTAAAAATTTCTGCATTTTGTATTTTGTTCTGTACAGGATGAACAATGCATACACTTTTTTTTAGACACTGTAATGCTATTTTGTTTTGCAAATTTAAAATGTAATGCAAGAACTGATATGGTTTTGACTTTCAATGTTCAACGCACAAGCAAATAATTTCATTCTTGGCTGAATCCATGTGTGATGTGGTTGGTGTCTTATTTTAACTTATGGTATGGCTTGAATGTGATATTCATGTTCCTGACTTGTATTTTCTAATGCAAGTCTCTTTTCAGTAAAAAAAATTTAAGATAGCTCGCATCGATAATTCCATTCGTTCCCACAACAATTTCAAATTAACATAGGCTTACAGTAACAGACTTCCGTCACCTTTGCTTTTCATTCTTTATGAAAAAGCAAAATGGGATGCTTGTGATTTTGTTATGCTTATGTGCATGTCTGCTGTGTGATGTGATATAGGCCAGCGCACATATGATCACAATTCATACTATGTAAACCATTTTCTCATTAGGAAAATGAATGTCAATTCATGCAATGCAATCTTTTAATCCAAAAGATAAACTTTGAACTTAGCAGATACTATGCAGTCTAGTCTCGTCTACAAATACAAAAAACAAGCCCAATACTAATTGTTATATTGAACTTCAGAATAATTGTGTTCTGGAATTGTCTACCGAGACATTTTTAATTCTTTGCAAGAAGCCACCCGAGGAAGTAAAAATCAATACACCATTCAACTTTGTCATGCCACACAAAACAGAAATCAGTCAAATGGACTCGAGAAGCCCAACAATACAATAAGAAGCCTTTAAACAATAAACAGATAACTGAGAATAGAAAAGTCTATTGAAAGAAGAACACAAATCCCAAATGATTACAACAACCGAGTTTCTATTCAAGTCTTTCACAGAAAAGAACTTACTTTGTAACTTCTTTTCCAATAAGCTAAAAGAGTTCCTCGAGTCAACAAAACTTGACACCTCAAACTGTTTACTTTTTACTTGGAAAAACCTCTTGCCATTTAATACCACTGAAGCCGAAACTATACCTGAAACTCTAAACGACCTATGACCTAGAGGGTATGTATCATATTATGAGACAGAAAGCAACGGTGGTCTCGATTGATGCAATCTTACTTTACTTTGTTACACATGATTCTTCCAATCCATTTGATATTACATTAAAAAGTTTAATTAAAAAGAGAGTTAACTTGTTTTTATCTTCACTGTAGTTTGTATTGGTTTCATTTCATCTCACATTCCAACATCTCAAGGACAGACATACCTCTGCTTGCTTGTATCTATATTGTCTCTGTGTTAACATTAGCGTAGGTAGAAAGAAATACCAGTTGATCACTTTCGTTTCGATCACTGCCAAAAATATCTCGATTTGAGTGACATAGTTTTCTTACTATTTTAGAATTCATGTGATTCGATTTTCACGATTTTCAGATGCATTTAAAGTAGCCCATCTTCTAATTGCTATACAGGTCTAAATTAAAGATTGAGTTCAATAATAATTTGTGCCAAAACTTCTACAATTGATGTGAAATCGATGGCACTAACGAAAAACACAACCAACTATCTATCCCATCTTCAATACCATTCCTACCGTAATTGAACAACATATCCATCGTAAAAAATAGTTATAATTTATGTACGCCATTTTAGAAACGCTGAGCCAGCTTAGCGAAGCATTCAAAAGCCATTAAGATTTGCATAAATTAAAATCGGCTGTGTTTCGCAGAGGAACAATTGACTATAAATATTAAATGGAGTCAAGGAGGAAGCCGGACTCAGAAATTTAAACAAAAAAGATGGAGGTACGTACATCCCTTCACGATAAACTAGTCATAGGTCGTACTGTAATCCCAATAGGTAGTACAAGCATAGCTATGCTTCAAGAAGTTGATGAGAAAAAGTTCCCAGAAACGTCGAAACCCCTCAGGGGCTAACTTCCTCATTAGTTTCTTCGTTAACATGTAAGTTGATCCTGTCCCCACAGACTTGGACTTACAGATTAGAGGATGATAGTTCCGTAACTTATTCTTGTAGATTCCACTTCCTTGCAAAAATACAATTTCCTTTTCCAGGCACTTCCTTACTACCCCTATATACCTAGTGCATATCCTACAAATCCTATCTTCCAACTATTCTTCAACTATTGTTGTTCCTATTTTCTTCGTCTTTTATGTTAAATCTCCAGAGACTCTATATACACATAAAATATAAAATCCCTTCTGTATATGTATACGCCCTACATAGTCCTATCTCCCAAAAACACATCAACTTTCTCTTGATATAAAAAAGCTCCGAAACTCGAGCACAGAATATAAATCCATCATCCATGAACTCCCCCCAGTTTCAAATAGTTGACCTCACAGCATACAGACCCAACAAATCTAGTCGAACCGAGGCGCACGTAGACCCTTAAGTAAATTAGCAATCCCGTCAGAAAAAAAGCCAGACACGGGTCATTTCATTTCAATTCCAACCTCATCTTCAATCCTCCGCTCATTCTTTCCGAAGATGTAAAAATCCATCGATTTTTTCCTGACTCGATCAAGCCTGAAAGTCTGAATCTATCGGCATAATAAGCCTTTCGTTATCGAATCTTCAAATCCAGTCTTCACTGCCTCTCCGTTTCCATTTCACATCAATAATAGAATTTAGAACTTAATCCATACTTCTCTTTGATCAGAATATTTTATGAGACGGAGATTGAGATTTTGCAGGCGGTTTGGAATTTCTATTATGCCATATTGCAGGTTGTAATCATTCAATCGGATGGCAATGGTGGATCGTACTAACTTAGATTAGATGATAATGAATATATTAACGGGGTCGGGGCTGCCTGTCTGCTTTCGATTTTGGATTATTAAGATAGAACCATTTGATTCACAAGTCTTGATAGATAGGAGGTAGAATAACAGAACGAATTTGAGTTGAACACGAAAGGAATGTAAAACTGCCTTGATTTAAAATAAGATGATCAAGTAATAATAGATTGGCGTGAATACAATTAACTGCAGCGGCAGGAGGGTGTCGGAAGGAAGGAATTCGCAATAGATAAGCCGCAGGATTTCTAGTGCTTAATTAATAGCCTGAGGACATTAGGAAATAAGTGCTATTTTCACCTCTTTGAATTAACCGACTGTCAGAATGATGACTGATTATCCTGATGAGGATGATGATGGTGGTGATGATGATGATTGTCGTGGCGAGATTAAATTGTATGAATTATAAATACAAAAAAACACATCCGCAAAAAAAAATTCTCCTCGACTAAAAATATTTTAGTTTCACATATATTACAGTTGATATTACGGTTGGATAGTAATTCTTTGAGAATCAAGACAGAAGACGACGGAGCATTAAATATTTCTTACAAGTCTTTGGCCGTCTCGTTGGAGTTCAAGTTGATGATAAAAAAATGAAATGGTTGTTTTATTATCCTTTTCTTATGATGGTCATTACGGTCAAACATAGGATTGATAGTAAAGGTACAGGAGTTAACATAACATAGGTAGATCCTTCCTAGATGACCATAATAAATTTGGACAGACTCATCCTTTCAGCAGAAATGACGACGTATTGTTTGCGTTTCTGATTGAGGATTGTTAGAATGGAAATGAATGAATGTGGGCTGAACAGGCAGAAGTCTAAGGTTATTTTCTGATGTTGAAACCAAGGACAGGAAGTAATAAAATGGAAGTAATAGCCTAAGATGCTAGATGAGACAGACAATAACAATAACACTGGGCGCCGAGTTTAGTGACCCGTGCTTGCGTTTTGACTTGGTCAACATTCTCAGAATGCTAAGGTTTCCTCCTCTCCAAATTTCCTGAGCTGAATTGTAGCAGAACCCGGCGAAGTATCCTGGTCAGATTTATTTGGCAAAACCAACAGGATGAAAGAGCGCGTTGTTGTGTTTGGTGGATTTTTAATATCATGAACTGATCTGTCATTTCCAGAGCTGTCAGTCCAACCTGTGTTCAAAAATACTGCAGCCAACTTTTAAGGAATTACAACTCCTAGAAACCACACAGATTGTATTTAAGCGAAGACTCATAATGTCAAACTCATTTGTGTCATTTATTAATAAACGAAAAGAAGTAGTTATTTAATCTTAGCTCAAGAACCGTGTTCTACTATTACCAATTTCATAAGCGAAACAAGACGAAGAAAGTCGCAGTAATTTTAAGACTCCTTTCCCCATCCTGATACTGTCAACTAACGAAACTAATTATGACCTAGCTCTGGAAATGTAATTACTTTGAGATTTTGGGATTCCAATTAAATATCAACTGTCAAATGAGAACTGAAAGTATTTATTTATAATACAAGATGACATCCTTTAGAGATTTGCTACTTATGCAAGTCCCTATGCTCTGTTAGATACAAAGCTACATAGTTGTACTTCTCTAGTAAAGAATCGTACCAAATCCTCTAATTCTAAATCAAGACCGTCATTAACTTAAGTGGTAGCTAAGCTAAGCTCAACTTTCCCCGTATTTCCAATTGGAAGAAAATTCAGCTTGTGGTTAGGGGATCGGAAGATGTTAATGTCTTCATGGTAGTCAAATTCCAGAAATTTGCTTCAATTATGTACATTGAATGCCATCACTAAGTGTACGATCCATCTATCTCCTATCCTTTTTAGGTTGACTTATTGTCCGGCCAAACTGAGCAGTAAAGGAAGATGTATAACGGTTTGGAAGGACGAATGTCATAGCCAAGATTGTCATGAATAATGTATAAGAGAAGAATTCTCCACAGGTCGGGTAGTAAATCATTCTGGAATACTGAACGATAAAGACTCATTGATTCCATCCAGATCTTTTGGCAGTTCCAATTCCAGCTTTCAACTTCCAAACCTACTACATATAAACCAAACCACTACCAGCCACAATCTTCCTGGAAACCTGAGCGAATCGAAATTCGGAACGGAAGATGAAAACATTCCATGATGAACTGTAATTACCATTTCAGTTGAGGGATGTACTTACAAATACCTACTGGATGATTTACAACGTACAAAGTCCGTATTATGTATTTGGTGTAAGAATTTAGAATTTGAACAGCACAATCACTGCGTCATTCCCAGTCACGTTTGGTACAATTGTTTTAATCAGTGATCTCACTGTTCTATGCACATCCCTATACAAGAGAAATATCGAAACTACACAAAACTCCAAATAGTTGCCTGTAAGTATCTTCAACAAAATGCTCAGGTTTTCGGAAATCCAAGCTCCCACGAAAATCGCAATAAAAACCACTACAACCAACATTTACAAATCTATCCAGCACTAACGTTTATGTCTGTAAATAAAGTTGTGTGGTTTCATTCATCAATGTGACAATCCTTTAACCAAGTCTGCATTATTGAACATGATCATAAACACAACACAAACTAATGTGAATTCCAGATTTTTTCATCAATCTTAAGAAATGTCTGCCACGTTCCAACCTCATTATATACAGTCTGTTAATAAAAAAACTATCTCTTTAGTCACTGCAAGTTAAGGAACCACACCCAATCAATGGCTTATTTAAGCCACTCACATTCCAAAACCAATATTACCTAATCTTCTGCCACCGATGTTAGAAAAAGTAAGCGGAAAATAAATTTCTACAGAAATCATCATGAAACTACTTATAGTAGTACTTAGTCTGTCTGTTCAAGGGCTCAAATCAGAGGTAAAAATATTATGCACACATTTATAAGCATCTCTCAACATCTGTCAAAATCTGCAGAACCTGCGTGCACAAATACATGCTATGGTAAAGGAATTGGGGGCCCTGTATGATCTTTAAAATCATTCATTTCAAGATTGCATTGAAGTACTTAATGATTTATTATTATTATGAACGGTCAGTAGCTAGTCTAGAGTTTATTATGGAAAGTGTAGTTTAACATCATGAAATCTAATTATTCAACCAAAAATTCAAAAAAAAAACACTGTAAATTTCTCCGGCGAAATTGTTTCAAGTGTATGGTGATACATCCTATACACTTGAAACAGTTCCTAAGGTGAGACTTTCAATGGATGTATATATGTCGTACACTATTTAGAGGCATCCTTTTCATCAACCGGTCATCTTCATGTTGACATAATTGAGCCTAGTTGCATCTCCCTAATTAAGAAATCCACTTGGGAATGCAAGGTCGGAGGTTGTATAACGACACTTTTGCATTGATAAGCGAAAGTGGTGACATTTTTGGGACAATTAATTAACATTCTTTCCCCAAAGGGTTGATTAAATTCCAAGAAGCAAGGAGGAGCAGAGAAGAGAATAGAGCGGGGCGGATGTTGTGATTATGAAATGTGACAGATCCAGGATGAGGAGACGGAGAAATTCACATATTTACATCCCTCCGGTATTGCCAGCTTTGGCGCTTTGGTATTTATTTTCATATCCACATATTAGGTCATGGGTCATGGGTCATGGGTATCCGTCCCTATTAGGTTGAGGTCAGCTAAAAATCGTCTGCAGCCAAATGCACCTCCGTCCCGACAGAACCTTACGTGCCATCGATAGACATCATTTCTTATCCTAAGAAAAACATAATAAACAAAGGAAGAAACTAGAACCGATGCATCTAGACCACTTTTCCCTTTCTTCTGTCCTGATTTTCTTGAGAACTTTCCGTCTGTGTAGAATTAATTAATTAATTTTTTATCCGCACAAGCCTCTGAGGCACGAACGACCAACTTCCTTCAAACAATTGTTGATTGTTTGGCCCTTTTCTTGTGGAAGAAAGTGAATTCACCGCAACTATGCACAACTTCCGATTCCAATTGACAAGAGGACATTACAAGTCAAGTCGTTGTCCTCCGGTCTCCGAATCGCTAAGCG
The DNA here is from genome assembly GCA_034695115.1 of Desoria olivacea. Taxonomy (NCBI): domain Eukaryota; kingdom Metazoa; phylum Arthropoda; class Collembola; order Entomobryomorpha; family Isotomidae; genus Desoria; species Desoria olivacea. The sequence goes on from JAQFZA010000181.1 coordinate 17,866, forward strand.
TGGCGTGTTGCCTTGAAGAAGAAGCTAAATTATGATTTATTAGACTCGCATGCATCAGGACTAAGGAGCTTAATGAACTTATGGACAGCATGAAATGAGGAATTCCTCCCAGGAACCTTTGTTAGGAAACACAAGGCTTGCTCACATCGGGAATGAAAGGTCCTATTGTTTCTTATCTGACTTATGAAGAAGCAACCCCTTCCGGCTAGGCTTATCCTTAACCTTAACAAAGCATGAAGGACTCTTTTCTGCTCTAGATTCTAAATGATTCCGTCTCAACCAACAGTTTAGTGATTGACGATCCAAGTTTAATAAGTTATGCTTGTGCCTCCGTGCAAATGTCCTAGAAAAATAATCAACTAGGTCTCTCTACCTTAATACCTTATAATTTATTATACTTTGGGAGGGCAGGATTTCAAAAATTGCAACTTCGTTAATCTTGGCTACCCAACATTTAGGAAACTTTTAGCACAAGCTAATAATTAGTTTGGCATCAAAAATTCATATCCCTTTCTATCGGATTGGAGTTGCCGTCCTGTCTTCCTGAGGCTTGACTTGCGGTAGAAAGTCCTACGTGAGTTGTACAATTTGACATTTTATAAAAAGACATTGATACCCGACGAAAGACACACAATCTGCAATATCTAATCTACTTCATGCTCTATCAAAGCAATAGGCAGAATTGGAAAAGCCTTTTAGGCCTTTTATAGAAGAATTGCTAAAAATCAGCGGACGGAACAGACTCCACGTCCACACAAGATAAGCAAGCCAAACAATGGGCCTATTGACTGGACTGGAGTCATTGTCCATTTTGACTGTAAGAGCTTTTAGAGGACAGAACTCAAGGTTCATCCAAGTTTAGAATATTATGGCTTTTTGTTCAGCCATCAAAACTTCAGGCTGAAAAATTCAATTAACGAAAATGAATCCACGTTTCAATTATCTTGAGCAAACTTGAAGGTTCTAAGTGGTCCCTGAAGTCAAGCTTCACTCCTCTGTCCCCATCATCATCATAAGGATATGGAGACTCCTATTTACTTTCCCGATATCCCATAGCCAAAGGCATCACACGCTGGTGGATTCGGATCGAGTTTCTACTTTCATAAAGTTTGCTGACCTAGTAATATTCAATCTATTACCTGCTCACCTCTCTGCTAATGCCTACATCCGCCTACGGCTCATCGACACAGAATTGAATGTATTAATGTACCATATGAAACTCCAGTTTCCTTCTGATGTGATAATGTGTAACAGAGGTAGAACTTTCAATTCAAGTCCGTTTCCAACCATTTAGATCACGTTCTTGCACACACAAATATACTCCGAGAGAGCTCGTACAGAGATTCATTTCAAACCAAAGCGTAGTCATTTGGACTTTTAAGTAATTAGCAGGCATTGTAAAATAAGTTTTCAAATATTCAGGCAACCAAATCAAAGGCTTTTGAAAGGAATTCATATAAAGCCTACTTAGAAGCTGGTTTTATCAATAGGAGACTTTGAAAACATACTCCAAAGTATGGTAATTAATTTAGATAATGTTCCCTCTTTCTCAGAAACCTTAAAAGCTTCTTAATATACTGGCCAAACAGACCAAACCTGATTCGACAGATTCTGAAATGAAATTTCATAACTTTTTTTCGACATAACTTCATGGGAAGGCTAGACCCTATAAACAACCCACTCTCTTCCAGAGCTCCGATTATTACACAAAAGAGGAGGGTTTTACGTTTTGCAATCCGTTTAGCATAATTTATGTTTACCAAGGCCCTAGAAGCTACAAGGGGCTTCTTCAGTCATCCTTCATGTTAAGTCACCTACACACATTTTGATCATGAAGGGCCGCCTACACCTTATGCAATCCTCTCATACCGCTGTACCACTTGTACTCCCATTCAGAACGGGAGAGAGGAACATTTGATAAACCTCAAATCTTCCATCACGTTTCTGACATCAAAAGCATCAGCAGTGGCTCTGAGTCCTCCAAGTTCCGAAGTGAAGTGAAGACGAGCTAGGAAGTAAAGTATGATGATACTCCGATACTCCTACACTCGACATTCAAAAACTCCTGCGGTTTTGAGGCTTTGACATTCAGCAGCCTACCCTTTGAGGACAAGGGCTTATGAAAGGGGAATTAGAGTCACGTTTGGTCTGATGTTGGATTCAAAAGTGAAAGCAAGGCAAAGGAACGCTAGCCAAAGGATCCAATTCAAGGAAGCCACGCTCTATCCGAATGAAAGAATGCCTTTGGTTAATAAAAGGCTTTCTATGCGAAGGCTGTATTATCATTTAGTGTGGATGGAAAGCAAATGTGGCTCCATGAACTGTCTGGTTATCCAGTGCACATACACATAGGCATGAGTAGTAATGGCCAAAGGAATATAGAAGCGTGGTAGAAGAATGAAGGAAAAATGTAATTAGAGGAGACAAGGGAATGTCCTCTCGGATGATGGTAGTTCATTTTGTGTAGAAAAGTTGATTTCCTTATTAAACTCCACCTTCCCTAATGATAATGGAGGCTGCTGGGTGGGACTGCTGCATTGAAAGGACTCAATCCCATACTCCTAGATGAACTAGCTGGACTAAGTTTCTATACAATTCGAAACTTCCTTCCCCTTTTCCTGACTTGAATAGCAATTTCAGTACCCTCATCATTCCGCACTCAACATTTAGAAATGTTCACCATAGTTCCGATAAGCCTTTTGTACCTGTTCCTAATAGTCTTGATGATAAGAGATTCCAAAATTCGTGCATCAGGCTTCAATAGGTCGGTACAGTTCTAAAGATATTGTTACAATATCCCCTACTTTTGCTCATAGATTGATTGATAGACAATATACCTTGGAGTTTAAGATTGAGGGAGCTATGTATATCTTTTGTAGCTGGGAGAAATCAATTTCAAAATAATATTCTGTTACATTATAGTAGGAGTGTCTATCTACCAACACAATGGATGACATTACGAATGAATGTATAACAAACAGTTAAGACGTTAACAATGTACCCTGTACTTTGGTTGGAGTATCAAATAATGCATGGAGACTACTGGAGTCACCAGAGTCGCTGGGTGGTGGCTGTAAGGCTTATAACATAATTACTTATTGAAACCCTTTAATTATTTATTAATTCTCCTCTCTGTTTCTCATATTAAACCCATTCCAGTTAGTAACCCTGTTGAACATTTGAAGACCAACTTGCTACCAAAACTAACTTCAACTTCAGACTTTTCTGTATTTAGTTCCAACTTGTACATGTCTCGGAATAGTTCTTATATTAATTTAATAACTTTGCAGTATGTATTTGAAGTCCCTTTTGGCCTATTTAATATTTCAACTGAGGGATTAAATATTAAAATTATTAAAGAGGGCATGGCGAGCTACGCGTATGATAAATAATAGAATTATGGAACTATGCAGAATGTGCAGACGTATAAGATATATATATATACATAAAAAGTTTAATAAACTTTGAAACCAACACACTCACCTCTCGGAGAGTATTTAATTAATTTTAAATATCTTACATACAAGTAAAATAATTTCATACGGAGCTGCTGTCTGGGTAGCTACTCAGAATTTTAGTCAAGATAGAGACGGCTTCAACCATCAAACAGTTTCCTAAATTTATTAAAATTATGAGTGACACTTGCCTACACATTAAAACTTATACAAGAACTTTTTCAAAATGTTCATAATTTCAGTTGGAGTGCCTGTCTAACTCTAGTTTGAAGTCTAAAGATTCGTAAGGGATTACATAACCCTACGAGTGTAATTGCATCGCTGCATCTTCTCCGAGTCTCGTCTAAAGGTTTCCATCCTGGGAATTGAGATGTGTTCATATTTCCAGTATTTGTACACCCAACTTTCCAATGTCAATAAAGCTAGAGGGGAAAACTCACGTTCTGCAGTTTTTTCGAAAGGAATTGTTACCCGTAGAATATCTTATAGATTTAGTAATAGGAACATAATAATGCTGACAAGAGTCGACGGATTTTCATATTGAATATTTCGATATTAGAGCCCATGTCCCTGGCACTCAACGACTCAAACTAAACTTGTGAATTTAAGAACGATTTATCTTCAAGTCCCTGGAGCTCCGAAAATTCCCAATTATCCGATACTCGATACTACACCGGCTGCACTCTGCAGAGCCCATCCACATAATGTTATCTCTTGGAGTACATACAAGAGAGTGCATTTACATTGTACATCCAACAACCTTCCTCCAACAGCAAAGGATCATTTTCTAATCGAATCTCAAATTCACAAATTCTCGAATTCTGATAGCAAAGAATGAGGAAGAAGTCACTGGAGCTCTGGCCTACAGGGTATTTTAAAGATGGATAAGATTGGAATGGGAATGACGACCCGAATCGATAAATTCCCATGAAACTTAAGACGTCTTCTGTAGATGTACTTCATCATCTTCCTTCCATACATTCTCTCAGCCTACAAGAATCTACAAAGAAGTCAGAAGTTGACTCAAACTACTGAACTCTCATCAAAAGTTCCATTTGACCGAGCTTTACTCAAGGCACAACAATTCAACTAGATACAAATCAAGCCAACATTCATCCACCTATGATAAATTCCTATGAGCTATCGGATACATCCGCCTCTGTAATTTTTGATATCTCAACCCGATTGAGCTTATAACTCCGCTCCGGTCCGTCTGACGATTTCTTTGAAACAGGATCTAAGTTACCTGCTGCCCCATTTCCCAAATTCCCATACCCAAACGCTTTTCCCAACCCAATTATTGAACTACCTATATACTCCTGAAGATTGGAGAAGATCAATAAAAACGTATCCAACCCACAAACGATGTGTGCAAGAAAATAAAATGTACAAACAACGTTGATTTATACTTAAGCTGTATCAATCAAAATATGAGGAATAAATTGTTGCAAAGATTGACACCCTAAAAGGCACAAATTGAAAAGAAAATATTTCCTCATCAAAAGATAAAAGATACGGAAGGGATTGATTGGATAGATTGACGATTGAGGTGTATTAATAATTTAATATAAGATTGCATAAACTTGATGCATTAAACACAAAATTCCATTACCTTCTTTTCTTATAAACTGCCAGCACAACAGAACCACATTTATTTAGTCACCCTAGTCAGGAGAGACAAGTCAACCTACAACCTACCTATCTACCTACACACGTTTCTTCGTATTACATAGATGTTTCTCATTCCGTATGTTATTTCTTTACTGTCTGTATAGTATGCAGCCCGTTAGCAGGAGATAGAAACCTCGTCGTCGTCTCGTCATCCAAGTAGGCGATCGTCATGGTTGTAATATAATGCAACTAATGGACTAAATTGCGTTACGATATGACAATGAGCAACAATACCTTCAAAAAATATATTTCAGGCAGAATAGAAAGGGAGAAGGTTTCACTTTTGTATTATCATATTATGCATTCGTCCTGCTTGCCTTTTACACTTTTCTGCATCTTACGTTACCTAACTTTGTAGCCTGTGAGAAAAAGTTGCCGATGTGTCGAGAAACCTGATTTCAAGGTTTGATGAAACTTCTATATATTGACACTGATCGGAGATATTATGTAAAGCTTTGGCATTCATGCGCCTGCCTTTATACTTGACAACCCGATAACCAATACCAATTTCTTTTAGAAAATGACGACGAGAAGGTTAGTTAATGAAACATCCATAAAAACTATATTGAAGAGTCCCTGCGAATTGGTGCAATTTCCTTGTAGGTAGTTATGTTCTGATTTTCTCGTTTATTTTTTTATTTTTTTAAAGCCTTCTCAAAAAAATTTCACAAGTTAGTTTGAGCCGCAGAGAACCCTTTGACCTTTATACTTACCTTTTCGCAGACACTAACTCTAATGGAACCAATCCATATTCGTTCTGTCATGTGTCATCATCTGTCATCTCCAATTAAGCTTATCTTCATCTTCGTCAACTGAATTGTGTAATCAAACTCCACTTATTCCCTGCTATTCTCACAATCCTTAGAATTCTGTCCGTACAGACATCGGTGCCAAGTTACCGTCTGACTACATATTATTATTACATATTAAATGACACGAATAAAATCTCCTACTTACGTACACGCTTCACCGTACCTCTCCTCCGTCTGATGGGATTATCATTGCACAACCAGCTAGCACAATTATTCTCATCATTACAGATTAGAAACATAATTCTCTCGTCCTCCTCAGTCAGCATCTACTAGAGAGGAGAAGGCTACAGCTCATTTCATGTAAATTAAAGTGCATTCCTCAGCCCTTTAACAATCAATTCGAAGTTCGTGGAATGTATGCACTTCTATCTCCTAAGCCCTGTTGGAGTCGTATCCTTTACAGTATTTGATGACTTTCATGACTTTTATTAAGCAATCCGACTGCAAAATTGGGACCTTTCAGCTGGAAGTCAAACGAATGGAATTTTCAATATGAGAAAACATGATGGAAAAGTAATAGCAGAAGTGTATTGATTTATTTTTATTATTTTTCAGGAAAATAGAGAACTACAGTAGCTCAAGTTCAGTCAGCTGCAGGAACACGAAAAGCTAGGAAAGCTTTTGCTTAAAAAATGAATCTCATTTGAAACCAACCATTTACACAAGCCACTACGACTTTTACATATACATATGTCCTATGATTCAGTACAGACAAGGCAAAGGGAGCAATGTTCAGTATAGAGTACCATGTTCCATCTTTCTATATTAAATATATGCAAATTCAATGGAAATTGAATTTTCGTTTGCAAAGAGAATATCCACCCTGGCTGGTAATGGAACTACTGATGCTAGTCAGCAGTCGGAGTTTTAGAGCTGACTTATCTCCGGCAGCTATTTCTCCATCTGTACAAGGCTCCCCGTGTATTTGAATTTATACAGAAGATGAATTGAATACTGAAAGCCGGTGTCTTTTATTTTCTCTCCTAAACGACTTGCTTTCTTCCACAAGTTTGGAATAAATGTGTTTTTTTCATTTGTAGGTTGGAACTATATACATAAAAAAGCCTGTCGTTAAGCCCTGCTCTACTCCATACTTAAATATAATTCCAGAATTCAACCTAAGAAAGGAAACATGAAATGGAGGAAGACGAGGAAACCGAAACTGCGAACTGAATTACTGATCCATTTGCCGTTTTATTTACAGCCCATTTCCAACCTATAATAATCTACAGCCTTAATTCCATACATGTCAATGCATTTCCATGAAAAAAGGTTGAGTAAATTGGAGTGCTTCTACTCTTTTAATTTGACTTTTCTTTTAAGCTCGTCTGAAATTACAAATTACACGGCTTGCTCTGTAACTTCTTGAAATGACATTAGGATGTTGGAACTTGGAATAAGGAGTCTACAAACAAAAAATATTAATGCTGACTGAAAAATCCTGTAAAAGTGCGATTGAAAAATAAATGCCACTCCCAAAGATATAGAATAAACAGGTAGAACTTTGGATATCAAAAAAACCTCAGAGGCTCAAGCTTTACAATTTCAAAGCCAGAAATCCTCTGTGATGTTTTTTCCATTCAAAGATGTCCACTACACTACGACGAAGTTTCTATTTAAAATCCTTTTGCATTTTGCAATTCTCCTCCGGATTTTCAACCTTCCTGGAAGAAATAGGGCTCTGGCTTGGAGTCTTTGAAGCAAGGAATACTATAAACATACATACTACATATCACCTTAAATTATAAAGCTCTGTTGTGTGTATATACATTATTGAATAAAATTGTATTTATAGATCATTTCTTAAGGGAAGAGTGGCCTCCCGGATATTAAATTGATTATACGTTCACCTACAGCACCGCAACCTACTTTCGTAAATAGGTGAGAGTGACGCCTTTCTAGAGGCAATGGATTTAAATACAGAATCCTTTTTCTGACACACTTGTCCTTCAAAACCATTTCTTCTGAAAGTAAAAATAGGCCAGCCCACTTGCCACTTGCAATTGCATCCGCCTTCAGCAGGCCAAGTGCAATTGTTAACTTGTTTCTATCACAGCTTCAGACTACAGGCTACAATTCACAGAACCATATCACCTGCAAACAATCCTATTCTATTATATACTCTAGTCCCTCAGGTGCCTTGGGACAAATGCAACAACTCTGTCACTCTGTTACTTCATTCCTCAGCAACTACATACATACAAAACCTCATATCGTTATATGGGCTTAAGCCCCTTATATCTACTGTTATATATTATTATACTTTGCAACTATTTGACAATACAACTATTTCACTCAACCCTTTTGAATGTTCAAGGCGTTCAAGGTAATATTATGAAGTTGGGTGTTGGGCTATTGGGTTCAATTCTCACTTCTCCATGGCGAAGGACGAGCTGACTAAATAAGAGCAAGTTCTAGTGAAACAGAGCAGGTGCTTAATTACACTTATTATTTTACTTAATGCAAATTCAAATCCAAACGACTGGTACTTCCCAACATCCGCGCTCGTAACTGTGCAAGAAGAGAGGGTTGTCAGTATGTAGTTAACTTTAGTGTATTTAATAATCAAATCGATCCGACCAAAGTTGAGCTCTTAGTCTTTTTTATATCCTCTAGTAAATTGCATGAGCCATTAATCAAGCCGAAAAGCTTATTAAAAGTCTTAATGTTATTCGGCAATATTTTGATAACAGGGCTGATGCTTTTTGATACTTTTTCTTCGCTATTATTATACGCTAAGTTTGCGTTTACATAAATATAACTAGAGCAGTTTAAGTTTACTTAGGGCCTTTATAAAATTCAATGGTTTTGGATCTCAGTTCATTGAATTCATAAGTCTTGAGCTTTCAGCTTCTCGTCTCTTTGGTAGACGGTAAATCCCTATTAAGAAGCAGAAAAACAAAATTCTCCATTATATTCTCTGCCTCTTAAGGCAGGGATCTTTTAATTCTTTGAAAGGAAGAAATAAAAATAAACTTAGCTTCTCTATTATCAGCTTGAGCTATTAAACCAACAATAGCACAGGGATGGCAAGTCAGAACTCACAGCTTAGAAGTAACAGCTTATGGAAATAATAACGATAACATCATTCAAATCCAGTGATTCCGGATTAATAGGCAGGAAACTTTAGACTTAAGAAACGACTGAGCTTATTACTGGAAAACTTTATTTTGGAAAGCAGACGTTGCTGAAGCCTTTAAGCCTTGCCGATACCGAATGACAAAGCCAATTACCTGCAACTGTCAACTTATGGAAGAAGAACATTTTTTTTAGCTTAGTCCAATTCCATCTCAAATGCAATTCAATGCCGAAGCAAATAAATAAATAAATCTGGAACATTTTCTCAGCCAGGATTAAGTCAAAGATTTCTTGGAAACTTCTAAACCATCTTTGCAGCCTACACTCGGATTTCATCATAACATGAAATATGATAACCAACTAAAAGACCAATAAGCAAAAGTAGGAGCAGATGTAAACAAGATTACAGTATTTCCAGCTTCTAGGACGGTGATGCAATGATGGCCAGGTGTAACTCAATACCCTTTCGTTTGTTAGGCGCAGTTAAAAATCATCTTCATTTCTTAAAATTTCACACTTAAAACAGTCCTTCCATATCATTATATCATTCGAGAAGCATAAGATCATTTACAAAAATCCCAATTTAAATGTGATTCACCAGATACGTCTGTATTGAATGAAATGCAGAAATTCTGAACGTGGGCAATCCAAATATTTGGTTTGGACACGTTTGTGAAGGAAATATCTTACATGAGCCCTACATACAAAAATAATTATAATTCACAAATCCACATACCAACAAACTATGAAGCTCAACTGCCAACTGCACTATTTCTAAGACCGTATTACTGCAGTGAAGGCGTAGAGGAACAATAAGGTAATTAAATTCCGTCTGCTATAATTTGTATTAATCTTTTCCTGTCGTCGTCCAAGAAATCACAAAAGAATTGCTTTCTCACTCCTACGTATTATAATTCAGGATTATGCAACCGACTGGTCATTTTATATGTTTTTTTTTGCAACTGCACAATAAGCCAAGCCAAGTCTGTCTCCCATGGTGCACAATATTACATTGGGTTTGTAAACTACAAATTTGCACAAAATCCTGAGAAGGAGACTTGCCAATATTGTTATGACAGTATGACAATCCTCGTTACGATACAGTGACACTACCTCAAAACATTATTTTCGCAATCTGAGAAAAAGCCTGCTCTTTAGCTCTGGCTTTTATTAGCTCTGCTATTTGCGTGTAATTGCACACCTATTAACTTTTTAAGGGATGTGACCATTTCTAACTGTGAGGATAGCGTGTGTTTGTTTACATACGATTATTTATTGCAAGCTGTGCTGCAAGCTATGAGGCTGGGCTTGATGACAGTTAATCTCACTGTAGATTATTCTCAATTTACAAATTTACGAATTTGCACAGTCTGCCCATTTCAAATGACCAACTTGGGTTGGGTTTAGATTTTGGATTCAAAGTTTTGTAGATTAATTTTCCTTTCGTTTTATATTACTTCCTAGTCGTTGGCTATATTTACTTTATGAATTTTTGTGGCTTCAGAGATGATTAATGTTTTGTAAAAAGAAATTCAAAATTACTGCAATTGTGATCGTATTAAGTTTTTATAAGTCGAATTGAAAAGGCTTCCATTTTATGAAAGTCTTTACTTAAGAAACTGACACACTTAATCTTATTTTATTTATACTTTGAGGTTTAAAAGTCGTAAAGAATATGTAGCATATCTAACTGTACAGTTAGATAGCCTTCTAAACACATTTTAAAAATGTTATTATGAATGAGAAAATACATTAAAATTATTTACGACCAGCTTAACCTTGCATATCTTTAATTTGTTAAACTTTTGAAACTTTAAATAACAATAGCCCTTGCAGGCAGTACATACTTATTATCATTTATTTGGATCGAAATCCGTACGAACAATTAATCTGACATGTCATCACCTGTCGATGTAGATGACCATGTCGTGTGATAAATAGAACAATACGTTGTATGCTAAAGCAATCACTCAGAAAAGCCTTTTAGTTCCTTTATTACATTACAAGCAGCAAGACAGTTCAACATAATCCAAATCCAAGCATCCCAATCTTTAAAGTATCCTAAAAAAATCCTTTCTATCAAGAATTTATATTTTATTTAACAGTTCACACATGCTATGGTCCAAAACATGCTATAATTTTATAATAAAGTCTCTGGTAAGTCGTAAGTATGTAAATTGTTAATAGCTCTGAGCACAGAAGGTCCTTGTGAATAAATTGAAATGGACGACGCCCTTTCGAGCAATTCTGCATGAGGTGAAACCGATTGTCTTCGGCAAAAAACAAACTTCTTTGATATTATACTCCATCCACCCTGGACTGGACTATCCGCTACCTTAGCAGTGGGGTAGCTTCCTCAATTTATCTCAAGCAGTATCGAATTTGACTTGTGCCTTCATTGTCAATCCTATTTTTTTATGATTTACGAAGCATACGTAGCCATCCACTCCCAAATCCAAAATGTCCTAGATGGGTCATTGCCAAAATATATTTTTAAAATCATTTAGATCATCACCAGCAAACCACATTGATAAGCTTCAGCTCTCCATCTCTAATAAATCTCACTCTCAATAAAAGTGCAAGTTCAAAGAATGGGATTCGAAAAGTAATTAGTGAAAATACGCTTTTTAAATTATGAAATTCTAAATCCCTTTCCAACCCACGTTGTCAGTATTTGAGCATTTAAACAATTAAAAGATTTAAGAGAATCTGATTGTAAGTCGCTAATCCGTAGTAATCAAATCATATCGTTTGCTTAATCTATTCTTGAGATTATTAAATTACTAAATTATTACATTTCACATTTGGCTTAAACTCATCATTCAAGTCTTTGAGGCAGAAAGTATTATATTTTTACACTAAATACTCATACATCATACGAATTAGTAATAAAATATCTTCCCATCAATTAATGCTCGTAAATCCTCATAGGCCACCTCTCCATTACAATGTATGGAGTTATCAAGCCTTAGATTAATACCTGTCTATAAGAAAATGGCGTTAAAACAGAGAAGTTACGTGGTTATTAAAAGAGGTCAGACAGGAAAGTTGTTCCGAGCCAATTAATTTTATGTACTCTAATTGTACTCAACTAAGAATAAAAGCAGACCCGAGTGGGGGTATCAATTACCCCAACCCAACACTCTTTTAACTGAATCCTGAAGTTCTCTCGCGTCAATCAATCAGCCTCACTATGGCTCAACAAATTTACAAAAGATTTGATTCAAGGCTATCGATCCAAGCTTACCTTGTTCATAAGTATGTCCAACCAAAAGTGACAATATGAAAATCCAAATCCACCAAATGTTTATTGCAGGAAGGATTTTTAAACTAGATCTAATTTTGCACTTCATTTTGCTCATGTTGTATCCTTTGTTATATTAATTACTTAATATGAACCACGCACAGAAAGTCACGCGTTATATCCCGACTCGTTCTTATTTCCTATTTTCTATTCCAGACGGCTAAGGAATCTCACATTTCCAAACTCACTACTGCACAGACATTTCAAATTCCAATGTTTAATAATCAAAATCCCTGTCGGATTCTTTTTCCTAAGATCCCACAAAACGGACACTTCAACCTTCAAGCCGACCTGCTTAAAACCACAAGAGTAAACCTTTTAGTCAGGTTCGTCCCACATTATCTTTATCTGGCGGAGATGCAAGAGCGGATATTAGCGATCAGTTTCCAACGTTCGATAAGTCCCATGTCAATTAAAACTTGCTTCACTAATTCACAGAATATTGGACCAGTGGTGGATCTCAAAAACTCTCAATCCACGCTCTGTCCCATTGTCCCGAATTCTTATACCCTCCAGCATGTGCTATTTTCCAGGCCTTCCAAGAGTTCCAGGAGATAATCCAAGGCCTACTGCTATAGCTCTGGTTCTGGATTGAACTAAATTGTTAAAAATCCACACTTACTCCACAAGTAGAAGTTATTTATTTTGGGCGAGATGCTAAAAGCACAAACAGCACAAAGTCCAAGAATAATAAAGCCGAACAAGGAATGTAATGGCCTTAAAATCCAGACCAAGACTTGGGCTTGAAAAGTGAATCAATCTCAAAGCGAATGGATGGAATGGGATGTTGTAAATTGAATTGAAGACTAAAAGGGAACTCTCTCTTTCTGTAAAACTGCAGGTATGATAATGATATATAAGAGGAACGGTAGTATACAAATACAACCCTCTCTGATTCCTCAGAATTCAGCACTCCCAATACTGAAGACATGCAATCAACGACGTTGAAGAGACTCAAGACTGCAAGCTATCTAGGTAAGTAACGTACGGCAAAAAATAAGCGTGTAAGGAGCAGTGAACGGAGCTCAGTCGAAAACAAACTGAGGGACTTTAGCTGCCTTCATTCTGCATACCACCACCGACCACTTCTGCCGACCCAGTCGAGTTCGTAGACGATGTGGAAGTCGAGTCGACTCTCTTATAAGTATAACCAACTCTTGGTACATTGTACTTGTAGAATGTAGAATAGAAATGGTTTTTCCATCGCGGCATTATTCTCAATTCTCAACCATAGGAAGGAAGGTAGAGAGTCTCAAAGTCTTGGCTGAAGTAAAGTTACTTCACAGTCGTATAAGCAGCAAGGAATACTTTCTTACCAGGTTGGCATTAGCTTACCAACTACTTGCTTACATTTACTACAAGTTCCCTTAAGAAGCTCACCAGGCCTTTCAGATACCTGTGAATAAACAGATACACTTCGTTCTGCAGCCTCAGCATTTACCATACGCTCAGATACATTGAATATATTATGCTACATTTATAGCTTAAGAGATTCGAATACAAAATGTAACAGAAAACCCAACCTCCTCACAATATTATACGAGACCTTCCATATAAATGCCTCCTTAGAAGCTCAGAGCTGTACGAACTGCTGCAATTCGTATTAATCTTAATCTTAATATAATACAAGGGAAGTCCTAAAGATAAGTCTACATTCCTCAAGTCTATTCTGCATATTATGTACTACTTATTCCATTTATTCTACAGGTAGGATCTATAGGCCACAAAGTCCGCCACCATACGCATACCACGAACATGCTTACCACCATGCTTGACAGTTAGGGAAGGGATGGATATTTAAGGCTTAGTTTTACTAGTACAGAATTAGTTAGTTTGGATTCATTTCGAATCCTTCGTACAGGTAGTGTTGACTTAAGCTTCTAATAAGAATCTATTATAGTTCTTGTGGTCTCTGGGGATATGGGAACTTTGGGAACATTGGAAGTTTGAGAAGAGTGTACTAATTGTACTTTACGAATCCCCAGGAATATCACGGCCTGTCCAACTTACCACCAAGCATTATCCATAACTCTCTTACTTAATATTACAAGTTTTACTTTACTTCATTTCTAGAACATTCATAAATATCTTAAACGGTTATAAACCCATAAGTAGAACCCTGGTAGAGATTCCACAAGACTGTAGAGACTCTTAGCCACTAATAATATGGCATTGACGTGAACGCGGTACTAATATGAGGCTCTTTCTTCTCTGAAAACGAACGAACTGACCGTATGTACTTTGAAGTCTAGGAGATGCATGAAATGCATAAGGAATAGTACAGTAATGCAAATTGCGGTTCCATTCCCAAATGCTAAGTTTCATACAGTTATCCTATAATACGTCAAAAGACGAGAGCCAAATCACTCAGCAAAATGTCATGTTTGTCTAATCATGTAGAAAATGAGGATATAATTCTATTTAAAAAAAACAATCGAAACAGATCATTCAAAGGTTAAAAAATGTACTAATCTTTCCTTCAGTAACTACGTCAAGACTTCAAAATCCTGATTTCTACCCAAGCAAGATGACATTCCACTTCCAGGTAATTTTGAATCACTTCCTGCCACCTATAAATTGTACACAGTTTCAACTTTCAAAGCATTTAGCTAAATTCACCTTCATCTCAGTCAGGATGCAAAATAAAACCTGAGCAAAATATCCCAACCTCCTTCTTAAGTAATCCAATCCACCCAGATGTTTAACTGATTACTAACATAGTTTTACACATAAACATGAACAGAGGTCACTAATAAGAAGTTACACATTTTGGAGACTGGCAAAAAAACCGGAAGGGATAACCTGGAAACCGGATGTTATGTTTTTTGTACAAAAAAAGGCGTCAAGAATTTGTGGCACAACTAGAGTCATTTGAGCCCGAGACTTCCTAAATGTCTGTAATACATAACACAAAACACATCATCAGTCCATCAACTATACTACAAAAAAGTGTGTAAGAAATCTTAAAGATTTTTTGTAAATTTTTTGCACATTCATAGAATACCTTTTATGAATGAATTAAAGGCTTAACTAAAAGAAATGGGAGGGTCAGAATGTTCAGAAGGGAGCCGGAAGCCGATGGAAGAATGGATTGAGAATATTTAGATGTGTAAATCACCATCCTTAAAATCTTCCCATGTCTATGCTATGCACTCCTGTTCAGTATTCAGAATCATAACGCATTGTCTTCTTGCATCACTAATAGTAATGGTCAGCATTTAATCCTCCACACTTCTGCAAGCTCTTTAAACTTTTAGACTCCATTGTCTGTCTCGAGGGGAAGGAAAGAATTCCATAGTTCATTGTATTATCTTTATGCCTTCACAGCTCCTTTTGGCTAGTGTACTCATCTTTTATCTGTACATGTCTTGGGGCTGTTCAAGCACTTCCACCCCAAAGTTCTGATATTGGATAGAAGTCTGAGACGAGGAAGCAGATTAATAAACTGTATGCACTAATGTGTAGGGACATGGAGTTGATTTAACGGGTGATAGACAAATTTGGCAGGAGTTTAACTTTTAATCGGCGGAGTTATGTTAAGCTGTAAGTTGGAGATTCACAAGATTAGGAGATTTAGCATCTCATGTTTGTGTGTTGACGATGCCGTGGGTATCTAATTTTTGTTATTTAATTACATCTTTGTGGAGGTCATGCATATATACCCATTTCAATAACAAAGAATCCATAGCTGAAATGGGTAGAATAATAATGCATCATTTAAAAACTATGCGATTTCAACCACATTTTCCCTGAAAATAAAGATAATCCTTATAACTTACTAACGATTAAGCACTTTCCAAACGTGTTTTACAGTCCTTACAGTGTTTTTTACGTGTGTAACACACCTATACATAAAACTTGAAAATAGGTATTTATGAAACCTTAAAATTGGTTGACAAAAATGATGAGAAGAAATGGCAATTGGACATTTGATGCTAATTTAAATCCTTTATTTTCTGGAACGTCTGCTCAAGAATTATAAAATTGATAGCAATTATTTTTGTGACAAGGGGTTTTTGATGCGAAAAAATATAAATGCCAAAGCTGTTTGAAAATGTCAAATTTTTTTTAGATTAAAATGGGCTGATTTTAAAATGTTAAAACTGTTTCCAGTCATACTCCATCATTCAATATCAAGAGGTATTTTTTTAAATCATAAGACATCTCATTCTGTCACAAACGTTATGATCCAAATCCAGTAACAAATTAGTGCGCTTTAAACTTAACTACTATAGTTAACTCGTACGTCCTGAGTAATTAAAAACAGACAGAAATTGTTGAACTGTGCTTGTAAAAGAATTCGGCTTTGATCTGTCATCTCCCTTTGTTTATCACAAATCCAATCCAGTCCAAAGATTCCACAACAACATTTTAAAGCTACAATTGTCAAGGTTGCCTTTTCATGAAATGAAATAATGAGACCTTTGCGATTATTTATGTGATGACATTATTGAGCTGATTATTTGATATAAAATGTTAATAACGTCCATCTAAAAACAAATAAGTACAAATCTACCTGACGATCAGTAGTATAAAAAAGCGAAATAATGTTTCCCAACATTACTATCATCGTTGAACCATTAAATTATCCACAATTTATAATGGAATAATGAGTTCTCTAAAAAGCCAATCTGTGAGAGTGAAGAAGTACTAAAGTTTCTGATTCTTCTTCTCAGTAATGATAATGTGATAAAAGAATCAATTCCAACACAAAACATGCACCACCATAAACATAACACAAGACAGTGTTAAACATTAAAATAAAGAATCATTGCATACTATGTATCTATAACTATATTTTTAATATTAACAATCCAAGTACATCTGCTTTTTCACTTGAGCATAATAATTCATAAAATGGGCCAGAACAAGTTCGCCAATCTAATTCAACAAACTGGCAATAGAAATTATTCAAATAGGTGAGGGGCTCATTAGGATTGGGAATTTGGATCGAATGAAGAGCACTACTGTTTCATAATCGCAAGTTCATTAATAATGAATGCAAGGCAGACGAGTCTTTGATCTCCTACAATGTACAAACTACACTACATCAGTTTAGGTACATTCCACCACATTCAAGATTGGACTTGGTCAGTCTATTGCATAACCTCAGAACTTATACTCGTCATAGAATGCTAATAGACCTTGACAAATTTAACAATACCAAATACAAAATCCCCAATCGATTGCAGGCTATCAACCGATAAAGCAAAGTCAGAATTCGATCGAATCTATCCTAACCTTCATCATTTACTATGAGTATTGACTATATGAATGGCCTATGTACCACCATTGACTAATTACGTTCATTCCTACATTCCATAATGTATTTTCACCATCTAATTGTAATCTATAAGGGGTTTATAAGCACATCAGCATATAAAAAACATAATAGTTCAACTCTGGTTACCACAATTTATGTAGCATTTCTATTCTTTGACTGACCTTGCCTCAATAATTAAGTTCGATATGCCTTCTCAAGCTTTAAGTAGACTAGTGAGTGAGCAGACTTTTAAAAAGTAATGATATATACTTTAACCCTTATCTGTATGAGAGAAGTGGCAACATAATGGCAAATCTGTAGGTATGGTTATGGTACAGCTCGGTTAAATGGGAAACACCCTTATCAGGGACAGAGTTTAAACCATTGGTTGGTCTACATGTATTTCATGTATGGGAATAAGTTCAGTTAAGTGGGATATGTTGTGCCAAAATGGATAAGAAATGGACATTTTTGGGATAGGCGACTTTTGTTAAAAAGTCACAAAAATTAAATGTTAAACAATTCGTTCATAACAATGCAAGCTGCCGAATTTTTTAGAATTAAAGTCGTACAAAATTATAATACGTTAAAGTACGTTTTGGTTAAGTGGGCAATCCTTTCATTTTATTAATTTAAATAAACCGTTTTCAGGAAAGTTCATATATCTAGGTACATAGATCATATTCATGACTGCGTTCATACGAAAGCTATTCTACATGTGATGTGACATGGTGTGGCAGAAAGTCTTCGGGATTAGGATCCCCTTGCCTTGGGTTATTGTTAACTTGCAAATAAATAAGACATGCCACCTCTGGTCAACATAACAATTGAATGAGGGCAGATGACAAGTATGTAGGCTCCCCTACAGACACATACTTAACCTATGAAATACAATGATCCCTCTCAATTTTCTGTTTGTAATCAACAATAAGTAAATGAATAGAATGAATGATCAAATAAGTCTGCCAACGTAAGTATTATGTTCTTGCTAAGCCACATGAAAACATTTTTTTCTTAGATGAATACAATTCTTAATTCTTAAACATAGTTAACTATCACTTACTTTCCTATGACTTTCTTAAAATAAATATATTCCAGTTGTAATCTTTAGATATAAATGCTATTAGCATGCAGAATCCAATAATAATTGTCTCATAAAGTCAGTTAATGTGATGTCTGGACGAAGAGACCTATTTCTTGTCATAGTGCTTGTCATACCGTTTTATGTATTACATTTAATACGTCGCGGTATCCAACTTCTGGAAGAGTTCCATTCACTGTACTCTGGCTGGACCAAGGGAACCCTTGAGCCTAATATTTAAGTTAATTGCCAAAAAATGCAGGTGTAGATTGAAGAAAGTTTTTTGTCGTGGTATATTCATAACATTCGAGCTTTATTAGTGCAGGATGCTTCATCCTGCACAATCTTGGACTTCCAACAATTCAAGGCCCATCTTCGATCTATGATTTCCGAAGTCCAAGCTCATTGAGCCTGATCATATTTTTATCGGGTATTATTAATAAACTCGGGTATCCTTGGAGTAATAAAGTTCAGCATCAAATTTTACATAATTTCTCCAGAATCCATAATTCCTATGCATACGATCTTCTTCATGATTTCTTCTTTATTGATATGAAATCAATTGACCAAGAATTTAATTTAAAACATCCTTACTCTAATCATATTACTAGTTACTCCGGGGTCTGAAAAGTGATGAAGAGATCTTTATGCCCCAGTATAATTTAAATGTAGACATCCCGCTTGCATCTAGACATGGGGCAGTCCCTAGGCAGTTGAGAATTTTGAGAGAGAATCTCTTCCTACTCAGCTCACGAGAGACGATCACAATCACATCGTCTAGCTTGCATCAGTCAATTTTGTTCTGGAAGCGTGTGTATGTGTGTTTCATGTTGTGTTTGTGTGTGATCGGCAGCGGAGAAACAGATAATCTAGCCAGGAAACACAGCCGCAAGCCACAAAAGTGAGGAACTGCAGTTGCAGAACGGACGCACGTGTTCTCCTTCATCCTTTGACGGTAAGAGAGGATAAAAAGTATATAAACAAGAAAACGGTCATAAAATTTGTAATTGGGGCTAGGTTTTTTAGGCCGGCAAAAAGTCCGAAATAGGCACCAAAAAAGGCACCATTTTAGGCAAAAATAGGCACTAGGATAAAACAGATAAAATAGACAATTTAGGCATGTGCTATTTATGCAATTTAAGGCTATTTAAGCACTAAATGAATCCAATATTGTCATTTTATTTTAAGGTAATGGTTATATACATCATTTCTATCTATAAACAATCTTTTATTTTAATTTTTTTTAATTGTAAAATAATAATCATTTAAACATTTTTTTAAAAATTACTTCAACCCAAAAAGTTTGAAAATACACTCAAAACAGGCAAAATAGGTTCAACATTTTCAAAAAGGCTCCAACAGGTATAGTATGCTCAAAGTAGGCAGAAAAAGCTCCAAAATAGGCAAACTAGGCAGCAAACCTCAAAATAGGTAAACAAGGCACAAATGAGAAGCTTCTAAACTCATCTAAAGAGTGTCATCGGTCATCCTAGAAAGTCTCATGGACGTGCTACGAAAACTAGAAAAAAGATATTTCCTAAAAATCTAGCCCTAGTAATGTGAAATGAAGTGTCATATAGTGTGACATGTGTTAAGGTTAGACTTAGACGGCAAGAATGTCATTCTTCGGGCGGGAGAATGTTCCATGTGGAGAGCAGTACAGAACAACTACTTTAGGAAAAACGTTGATAAGTGGCCTTGACGAGATGATCCAGAGTGGGAAGATGACGAACAAGTTGGCGTGCAAGATCCTCATTCACTTTGACGTGGCCATAAATGCACATCTGGGGCGGTGCGCTTCTCGTGTCAGTATGTACATACTATTTATTGTTAATTTCATAAAGTTGAAAGTAATATTAACATGTGACATGTATTTCATAATATGAATGTAAATTACTATTAGTCTTCAGGGCCGATAGCATCAAGAAATACAAAGAGTTCCAAAAAGTCTACACTGTCGTCTTCAAGGATTTCGAAGTCTGCGGCAGGGGAAGGGCACACCCCTTGCAGATTGAGGGACTTGAACAGGTGAAGCGGTTTTATGCGTTTTTATTGGTTGATCATATTGATATTGGATATGGTTGGTTAAAATAGTGTGTTGTGAATGGACTACAGGTGATGGTCATTGCTCATCCGTCCGCGAATCAGCAGAAGAAGAAGACGGTGGTCCAACCGGTAGTTGCAACTCCATCCGATGATGAGGAGGAGGAGGAGGAACAGCAGCCTATTCCTACTCGAAGTTCTCGAAGTGCCACCGACAAGGACAAAGAGAAGGTGAAGCCGCCGAAATCCTCACGCAAGAACAAGAAGTGACCTATTTTTGACTATTTTTTGATCAGTTCACAGTTTGCGGCCTGTTTAATTAAAGAAAATGATTTAAGTCAAAATGTTATAACAAAAAATGAATAAAC
This sequence comes from Desoria olivacea, assembly GCA_034695115.1. NCBI lineage: Eukaryota > Metazoa > Arthropoda > Collembola > Entomobryomorpha > Isotomidae > Desoria > Desoria olivacea. The sequence goes on from JAQFZA010000181.1 coordinate 38,941, forward strand.
TGAATTAAGCTCACTTATCTTCTGAAACTACATATTAACAAAAAATGATTCTATTCTTGATTGTAACTGGCGGCATATATTAGAGATGGCCATCGCTAATATAAGTGTGGGGGGTGATTAAGTTCCCTATGGAGTAGAGTAGAGTGGGTGTGGCGGGAGTAGAGAGGCTTATGAGACGGAGGAGATGGCACAATGAGGAGAACCCATTTCAACGAGTACTTTGTCGAGCCATTGCAGTGGGCCGTGTAAATGTATCTCGATCCAGCACGGCGTACTCGTCCCACACGTCCTGACGATGGTGCTCTGCCCTCCAACCCTTCACCACACCATTAGCTCAACAACAATTAACATTTAAAAAACCAAGGAATAACTACCTTCTAGTAGGTACATAAGGAAAATTCCTTATGTACTCCGGGTACACCTCTCTCCCAACATATGTTATTCGAATGCCTATTTAATACACAGTTCTTTTTAAAATTAAAATTATAAATTATAAACAAAATGATTTTTTTTTGAAATTTTGAACTTTTTTTTTGAAATCTTTAAATTGAAATTTTTCAAAAATGAAAATTTGTATTTAAAATTTTTTTCGAAAGGAAATTAAGGACTTCAGGCAGGGATGTTTGCTAAAGAAACGGAAATGAAGCTGTCGTATTGGGGAGGAGGCTGGGAACTTCCATCAGTCGACCCCGAGTCACTCCAGGCTTTGGTTTGTTAATGTTTTCAATCTTATCATTTCGCCCTTATGGTATAATCTGTTATCAGGCAGATAACTAACTTTATGTATTGGATGTGTTTGGATCAGGCGGCGGTGAGATTCGGTGGGGCAGGGGCTACAACAACTAAAGGTGGAAGAGTAACGACCCTGGAAAATCTCCCACGTGGAATATTCCGAAAAGCCAACTCAGAGGCTCTGTATTCTGTTCATGACATCAAGTACCTCCGGTCCAAGAATTTCAGTGGGGACTACGGCCTCACCTCCATCCAATGTTCAGAAACCGTTTACCTACGGTCAGCTAATCTGGGAGAGTCTCCAAGTAGCTTATCAATATTTCGTCCACGATGGGAACTACAACGAGGTCATCCGTCCCTTCTACGGTCGGAGACTGCCCTGGGTTTTCAAGTTCTGGTACCCTGAGAGGATCCGACGGCAGGCGCAGGAAATAATTAATTCCATGTATCGAGATGCAGAAGCTCAGCCCGAGTCGGTCCAGCCGTTTGTATTGGACAAGGCCAAAAAGTGTATTCAGCTGTTGTCTGAGAAATTAGGCTCTAATGACTTCTTCATGGGTACTGCCTCCCCGACCACATTGGATGCCATCGTGTTCAGCTACTTGGCTGTCTTTTGGAAGGTTCAGCTGCCACATAATCCTCTGAGGGAATGTATTTTGAGTACACCTCAACTAGAGCGATATCTTGCTCGAATACTTCAACGATACTTCCCAGGCGGTAGGTCGATTAATCTGTACTTTTACTTAGATAGTTGTCGAGATTGATAATGATAGAAGGTGATCTTAATTTCTTGGGTAGTTCGCGGTTGGGGGTGTGCCTATTGGAAATCCAAGTCTTTATGGACCAGATGGGGAACTCGTTCGGCAAGATGAGAGCCAATTGTCCGGGAAACAGAAAATTCTAGCCGGTGTGGTAGCTTCCGGTGCGATGCTTGTGTACGCATTCAAAAATGGAATGGTAAGACTGCCAGGATCCATCTCGATTGATTCTAGTCAACAAGATGAGGATGAAAACTATTGGGAATGACAGAACCCGATGTAGAAAGTTTGAAAGTGAACTGCAGTCAGAAAATTTAAGAATATGCTTTGTCTCCAATCTTCATAAAAACTTCCTACCCATCTATGTAAGTTAAGTATGCATGTACAATAAATCATTTTTTTAGTGTAATAAATGTTCAATCTCAACACAAATTAAAGTTGACTTTAAGCCGAGTTTTATTCAGATTACATAATACAATTTTAATTGGATTTTAGCCTAATATCTTCGAGACGTATCACAGTAAGTCGAATATTAGCTTGAACTACGCTAAAGCTAGAGGTTCATCCCATTCATTCATCTTGAAGATCATTTTACAATGTCGAGATTCTCATGCGAGTTTTCTACTGTTCCTGTCTGTTCAGTGAGTCCCAGTCGAATCGTCGGGGCGGAGACCAAGGCAGAGAACAAATGGCTATTTGCATCCAGACCTGTTTCGGAATCATCCGAATTCTTCTTCCCAGCGACTATCCATTCACAAGCGGCGTCTTTAGAGTTCTTTGCCACGCGTAAGGCCTCAATAATTTGCTCGTCAGAGAATCCCAGCTCCCTTAGACCCTCCATCGCCTTAGCAGTCGGACGAAACTCCCGTTTTCGGGCCTCTGCCATTCCAGATACAATCCCCTTTGGAGTGCATTCCACCTCTGGAGGGGCAGAGTATTGGAAGGTGGAGCCTTCGATTGGCTTTTGACTTACGGTCAGTCGTCGTTTCCGTCTGGTGTGCATCTGAGAATTTACAACAATAATTAGTTTTTATGGATTAGATATGAACAAAGCAAATGACAAGTAGATATTACTTGATGGCAAATAAGATTAGCATCCGAATTTTCGTGAAGAAGGGTGGTCATGACAGACGAGATCGAGAGATTATTATTTTTCTTAGCTCCAGCTGAAACTGTAATTTAAACAGAGAAAACATATGAAAAAATTGATTTGAGTGTTAATTTGGTGGATTAATATTGATTAGAAATTGGAACCCTCTCTAGCTAAACTTACATCAACATTAGACTCCGAAGCCGCGTCCTCATGGTGAGCACGGGAGGGTCGGGAAGTAGTTGGGGCTTTGTTGACGGTAGACTTTTGCTGGAGCGGAAGATCTTTGGTTGCGGCGAGTATTTCAGCAGCGGTGTTGGGGTTTGTGTCCAAGTCACGAACTTCGTCAGGTGGCCCTTTGTCCCTTCGCCGAATGAAGAGCAAGATGTCATTTTCTTTTAGCCGTTCCTCGTGAATTGCGTCGTTCTCTCCCAGAGTTCGACTTTCCGACGGGTAAACCACTGCGTATATAAATTGGAAATTACTTTAAATTGTGATTATTAATTAAATTTGATTAAATATAGACATGAGACGAAGCTCGGAAGTGGTCCGGACTAGAGAGAGTGTCGGACGGGTAAAAGTGCTGGAAGACGAGGAGTTTGAGCGAATCGATTGTGGCACTGGGGTCAAGTTGTCCTTCCCAGAGGTGACCTTCGGCACTAATGGTGACCTGCACATTCGTCACCATGAAGCTCAATCAATGTCGACTCCGAAACGAACATCTGGATGAGAAAGTTATAAGAAAATTACGACCCTTTCTTTTATGGCAAGTTTTGTGAAATAGGAATTTTCTAGAGAGAAGCTTTATGGCAATTTCTTGTTTGCTTAAAGATTATAATTGCACATTTCTGCGCACTTGTTTATTTCATTCATAAAGTAGTAAGCTACTTACTACTTCCTGATTCTTCAAGTTCAAGCTATAAATAGATAGTATTGGAAATATTAGTTTCAAACTTGCATATATTAAATGTTTGATTTACAATTCCAGATTCTGCACCGGGTCGTGTCCCACGTCAAAGATGTAAATGATTTGAAAAGCTGTCAATTGGTTCATTCAACCTGGACGGAAGACGTGTTCAAGTTCTTGAAAAAGAGATCAATCATGAATGTAAATGACACATTTTTTTAAACTCCCTGGGCTGGGTGTCGACATTACCTCTGCCATGGGGTTATTTCAACCTGAGAACCTGAAGATATTCCCAAAGAACCTAGAAAAGAAGAAATGGAACATCGTCAAGGAAATAGTTCTATGGACATGGACACGGCAGTAAGTTTATCCACTTCCATCAGCTAGGATGGGCGGACAACTTTTTCACTCATAGGATACCGAACAAATTATTTCTCACCTTTTTCGAGGACGTCCCAGGGTTACGCAGTGGGTTTACCCGGCCGGGTTTCATACCCAACCCGGCCGGGTAAACCCACCTAAAATTTACTGGGTTTTACTGGGTTCCGGGTTTTGCTATACTG